>CAUYSK010042973.1:0-10638 GCA_963575035.1 Avahi laniger
CTGAGGCAGTAGGATTGCTTGAGCCCAGGAGTCTGAGGTTGCTGTGAGCTAGGCTGATGTCACCGCACTCACTCTAGCCAGGGCAACAAAGTGAGACTATGTCTAAAAAAAAAAAAAAAAAAAAAAAAGAAAGGAGAGAAAACTCCCAGTAATTATGTGGTAAATACTCTCAATAGCATTTCTATCTATCTCTAGCTGTGCTGTTTCCTCACTGGTGCCTTATCCTATTTACCCTTTTTTAATTAGCCTGGTCCCAGCTTGCTCCCTATGTTCTACACATCTCTCCCTGCCTCTTGCTTTCCTCAACTTTAGATAGTCTGGGCAACTATAAGATCCTTACTCATTTCGAGAAGTAAAAGATAAAGGCTTAATTATTTTTATGTTAAGGTTTTTAATTTAAATATTAAATTTTTTTAAAAAAATATTCACATACTATAATAAAAAGTATAATACAGTGAATTGCCAAGTTTAAAGAAGTGGTACTTAAGCAACAAACTTGAATAACATCTTTAACTCCTCCCTCACCCTTACCCCTTACATTCAATCAATGACCAATTCCTATTTTTTTCCCCAAAAGTACCAGAAGTTTGCTCACTTCTCTCAATTCTCACTGCCACTTCCCTAATTCAAGCCATTATCAATTCTCTCCTGTTCCTCTGTAATCCATTCTCTACACTGCCTCCACAGTAATCTTTTAAAATGCAAAAGTGATCATGTCATTCCTCTCAAATCTATCAATGGCTACCTACTGCTTTTCATCTAAAGTCCTTTATGAGACTTAGCAAAGCACTTCACAATCCTGCTTCCTCCAGACCTCTCCCTTGCCACTGTACACTCTAATCTAGCCTGTATAAGACTTCTTTCGGTTCCCAGATGGTTTCATGTTCTCGCACTGGAGTATTTGCCCTATAAGAGTATTTATTATAATATGTTGTAATTGTTTGTCTACTTGTTTGAACCTGCCATTAAACACAAACTCTTTGGGGACCAGAACTGTATCTTTACATTTCATATTTTAGCTACTAGTATTTTGTAGGTACTATATGTATTTGGTGAATGCATGAATGAATAAATCAATGAACCATATGAAGCTTCCATAAGAAGTAAAGTTAGTTTCTAAAGTTTTCTTAGAAAACATAAAATCAGAAGTAAGAGGGGACAAATCGCTTGAGAAGCACACATGTGAGATCCGAATGTACCATCCCTCAACCCAGAAAGGTACTCCCATCTTTCTCCCACCCCTTCCCATATCCTTGAAAAATCACTACCAAGACAACCACTGCTTCACTGGAATGTCACGTTCTTCAGATAAGGGTGGGGTAGGAATGAGAACCACTGACTTAAAGTACCTTAGTGGTGACTGTTCTCCTCATTCTTAGATAAGCTGACACACCTCCCTCCAATAAAGGGACTGCCTTTCAAGCAGAAAAGTGGAGTTGGCTTGTCCTCATATACCCTCTTTGTAGACAATACTGAAGATATTCTGACAATTGTTGATCTTTGGCATATATTTTTCTATGTAAATCTTTTCCATGTAAATCACTACCCTTAGTTAGTATGTCCACTTGTCAGAGTCCAGTTACAACCAAATTAATAGGATTATGACTTTCCTTAGTTACTTATATTCCAGTTCTAAGGGTAAATTCTGTTTTCCTTAACTGAACTTGAATGTTTTCCAAGTTCATTAAGCAATGCATATACTTTATGATTGGGTATTTCTACAGAAGACCATATTTATTTTCTTTATACAGATTTTTACTGATGACTTGATTTTTCTCGACCTTATCCACAAATTCTAGGGTCCTCTGTATAATCACAACATACTGTACTTCAAGAGTAAATTAAAGAAAAACTCTCCTTTACAACAAACTCAAATGGGTTTGTTATAAAGTATTAATAGTTTTGTCCATTTTTAAGAAGATATAATCTAATTTCTATTAGCACTATTATATATAGGTCTGTAGAATTAATGTGGCTTTCATTTTTTGATTTAGTGGCAGCACATGATAAAGCTAATCAGTCATGATTTGTTTTCAGAGCTTTACAATGTAATAAACACAATAATAATTTGAATACATTTTGTAGTTTACAAAGTACTTTCCTACATGTTATTAATCCTTCAAACAATCCCATAAAACAGTACTTATCATCAAGTAAAAAATAAAGGCACTGTGACATAAATGATTCAGTAAAGAGCATGCACCTGAGTGTGACAGAGAGCGCTAGAGCTAAAATTCAAAACAAAGTGTTCTAAATGTCCTAGAATTAGTGTGGTGATAACTGCAAAACCTTGTGAATATGCTAAAAACAAGTGGACTATATACTTTAAAACAATGAATTTTATGGTATCAGAGTTATATCTCGATTAAAAAAAGTAGGAAGGTCTGAGATGGTACAATCTCCAAAGTATATTAAATGAGAAAATAAAGTTGCATATAGTGTGCATGGTATGCAATCATATGCTCAAAAAGAAATGTACACACAAACACAATCTTTGTAGGCATATCTTTGAGAGGGTATATATGAAACCAGTAACATTATTTCGCAAAGGAGGGGAACTGGGATGGCTGGGGACAGGGTTGTTCTGGAAAGTTCAGTAGACCTCTTTGGATCTTTTATATTTTATATAGAGTACAAGTATTAGCACTTCCTTTTTTTTTTTTATTTAAAGGGAAAAAAGGAATGCTTTGATGCTTTATCTTTAGTCTTAAATTTTAAAAGATCATTTTCATTTTCTTCTGTAAGAAACTTAAATACATCCAAGAAAAGAACAAAATAAATCTTCTAACTACAAATACAGTATCCTCTACAGTAAACCTTAGTTTAGTTGCCTCAGAGACAAAAGTTTCTAACTCTGCAGAAAAGCAAAAAAAAAAAAAAAACAAACCAACAAATTCATCTAAGTAAGTCAAAGACCATAAAGCATCCATATCATTTAATGTAGAGTTCAATGCTGTTTTTCTTACTGACACATCTCCTAATCTCATAATTCTCTTTCTGTTTAGGTTCAGTTATTCATTTACCCTCCAACTTTTTCCCTTTTAATAATAATTTATTTCTTTTCTTTGGAAATAATTACTTCAACTGCTTTCCAAAGTTCCATGTTGAATGCTGCTAGAACAGACAGCAATTTCTGTCCAGATTCCCAAAGAATAATCCTCATTTTTATAATTTCTGAAGACACTTGTTAGATTTTCTGGTTGCTTAATCATCTTATTCTGACAATGGATTTTTTTTAGCATAAATCTTGTAATGTTACTTGTATACTCTTAATTTTTAGTTGATTCCCATTTATTTTGTCAATTGATGGTGCAATGTAACTGAATGAGGAATTTAAAATTTCACTTGCCACATATGAGTGTAGTAACAAATTCAGCTTCAAATAATTTAGATCTCTTTAGCTCTTTAGCAGTGGTTTTTTATTTACTCTTCTTGGCTTTCTAAAACAAAAAAACTAGTAAATTAGAAGTGTTATAATTAGAGTACAATGTTTGAAATCTAAACACAAAAGTCACAGCTTAAGGATTTTCATATTTGAATTCTAGAATAATCTGGATATCAAATCTAATATATGTCAACTTAAATTCTCAAGAAAGCAAGTGGACACAAGGGAAGTTAAAAATAAAGAGAAGACTATTTTAGGTAGAGTTTAAGTACTACAGTACAGGGACTCTCTGGGAAGTGGTTTACTGAGAAAGAATGTTACACTAAAACACAGATTTCAAGATTGAATTTTGCCTTAATTTAATGTGATGAATTATATTAATAGATTATCTAATATTAGACCAATCCACCTTGGTCATATTGTATTATCCCTTTTCTATACTACTGGATTTGATTTGTTAACATTTTATGTAGAAGTTCTAAATATATGTTTGTTAGTGAAATTGGTCTATCATTTTCCTTTTTTATTGTCTTTATAGGGTTTTCAATTCAAGGTATGCTAGACTCATAAGCTAAGGAAGGCAACCTTCTTTTTATTTTTATTTTATTGCTTTTTGTCTACTGTTTTCTGGAAGATTTATAGATGATTTGAATTATTTCTTCCTTAAGTGTTTGGTAGAACTTGTCCCTGAAACCGGGGCATGGAGTATTTTTGGGTAAGATTTTTGGTCACAGATTCCATTTATGTAATCAATATAGAATAATACAGATTCTTCATTCCTTCCTGAATTAGTCTTTAGCAAGTATTTTCTAAATAATTGTTCATTTCACCAAAATTTTAAAATTTACTGACGAAGTTGCTTATATCATCTTGATATTATCCTTAACATCTGCAGAGTCTATAGGGATGTCCTTCCTTCTTCCATTTCTAATACTGGTTATTTGCGAATTCTCTTTGTTTTCTTGTTAAGTCTCTCTAGAGGTTTGACAATTTTATTGATATTTTCAGAGAAACTGTTGTTGTTTCTGTTGATCCTTATTGTATACTGGTTTTCTCTTATCTTTATTATTTCCTTCCTTCTTTCTTTAGTTTACTTCAGTATTCTTTTTCCAACTTCTTTCTTAATTTTTTTCATTAACAGAAAACATGTTTTTATCGTGTAGAACATGATGTTTTGAAGTACATATACACTGTGGAATGCTTAAATCTAGCTAATTAATAAATGCATTACCTCACATAGTTATTTTTGTGGTAAGATCATACATATAACATCCACTGTTTAATTTTTTTGAGAATATACTATTTGATCATTAACATACAATAGATCACTTGAAATTTATTTCTACTTGAATTATGTATCCTCTGATCAACTTCTCGCCATCCTCCCCACCCCTTTTTCTAACTTCTTAGCCATATATTTTAATTTCATATATACTTCAGAAAATATTATTGTTTTATATAGTTGACATTTAGATTTACCACACACTTACCATTCTCTCTACCTTCCATTTACTCTTTGATCTTCTCTCTGGGGTCACTTGACTTCCACCTAATGTATACCCTTTAGAATTTTCTGTGGTAGTTAATACTCTGGTCTTGTTTATCTAAAAATCTTTTTATTTTGCCTTCATTTCTGAAGGATATATTCACTGGGCATAGTATTCTCAACTGGCATTTGTTTTATTTCAACACACTGAAGATGAAATTATTAATACACTGTCTTCTGGCTTCCATTATTACTTTTAAAAAACAACCCATCAGTCTAATTTTTGTTTCTTCGAAGATGATCTGCTATTTTTTCTAGCTGCTTTTAAGATTTTCTCTTTGTTCTTGATGTTCTATAATCCCCCTGCAGTATGTATCTAGATGTGAACTTCTTTACACTAATCTTGCTTGAGATTAATTGAGCTTATTTGTAGATTGGTATCTTTCATCGGTTTGAGAATATTTCCAGCTTATGTCTTTGAAGGTAATTTCTGCCCTCCCTCTCCCTTTTTCTTGAGTTTACGAGAAAATTCAAGTTGTACAAATCTAGGCTTTCTGTCTAGTCAAGATCTGATTTAATTCCAGTTCATAGTTATCCTGAAGATCTAGCACTTTGGGACCTGATCTTAAAATATGTAGGGCTTGATTATCAGACACTACAACCCAAGAGAACAAAGGCTTTTATTTTTATCCCCCTTGCTCCATGAGGCCCACCAAAATCAACTTATTATCAATGCACTCACTATCTGTAAGACTCGTAAGATTCTAAACTACCATGAAATGTAAATATGATATTTGGATGTTGTCCTTAGAGTGTCCTCCTTAGTTACAATTACAGTTAATTTTAAAATTGTATCCTTCCAATTATTTGGTTAATAAAATATACATATCTCTTCATAACAGCTAGAATCTTTATTATAGCTACTATGGATAATTTTCTGTACAAGAAGTATTATAATCTCTCAGCACCAAAAACCCATTTTTTAAGAAATGATTTTGATATTAGAAAAAAGTCTATGTGTAATGGTGAAGAGCGTGTTTCTGGAGCCAGACTTCCTGGATTTAAGTCCCGATTCCCATACTTAGTAGCTGTAACTTTGAGCAAACTATTCTGTGTTCCTGTGCCTCACTTTACTCATATGCTATGTAGATAATACTTACGCCACAGAATTATTATGAAGAGCAAATGAATTAGTATTTATAAAATGCTTAAGAAAAAGCCTGGCATATATAGGTACGATATATACACAATTTAGTAAATAAAACCAATATAAGCAGGAGACTTGTTACTCAACAAATATATACAGAACACATACTATAAACAAAATATTCTCCTAAGCTTCACTCATGCATTCTCATTCATTCAACAGATATTTATTGTCAACTATGTGCCAGACCCTGTGCTATATCCTGGGGATAAAACAGTGAGAAAAAAGATGTAGTACCTTCCCTCTTAGAGCATAAAAAATGCCAAAGAAATGAGAGATGTTTGTTCCAAAAACTGGTAGCACTGATGAAGAATTACAAAGCAAATAGCCTCAGCAGAAAAAAGAAAGAATAAAGGGCTAAGCAGCCATTAATAAATATCAAATTAAAATGAATCAAGAAAGGTAAGGAATTTCTTAAGAAATTAATAAGAGTTAAGTTTTGATCTGCATATAAAATAATATAAAAGATGTGATGAATTCATGTCAAAATGTAGAAGAGTTATTCCCATTATGGTTACTAACCGAAGTAAATCAATGCTGTCTTCAGCCCAACATAATGGGAAGTATAGTTTGTCCTCTGTGAAGCTATAAGACTTTCAAAATTTTATGTGGAGCTAAGATATAAGCAGTAGAATTATTAAGAAATTTTCTTCAGAATTAAATTATAAAATACCCAAAAAAGAAAAATCTGGGTGAATAATGTTAAATGGCACATAAAAACATTAAAACTTTTATATACTTATCGTCTTATTTTTATCTTTAAAATTGTTAAACATTTTTGAAACAAATTGATATATTTGTAAACTCCTAGATAAGATTCATGAAAGATCACTGGCATATTCTGAAAAGCAGTTCAAAGAAAATGAAAGGTAGCCAAACGATCAGGATTAGCATTCATTGAAAACAAACAAAAAACCCTATATAAAGCTGTTTACCTCTACCCATGAAGTTTTCTTTGTAATGAAAAAGACATAAAATACTAAAATTGAAAGAGAACAAGTACATACCTGCCTTCTATATTCTAAAAGAGGGTCATACAGTTTCCACCCATTTTCGGGAAATACTTCTTTATATTCAAAAGCAAAAAGAGGCTACAAAAAAGTAAACAAAGTTAATAGCTTTAAAAGACATTTAAGAAGGTAATGAATGAGAAATGAGATATGTATCCTTACCATACTCAAAGTTTTAATTTACTTATCTGCAAGAATACTTTGTATTGGCTTCCCTTTTTATATTGTTGTTTTAGTTTTTATTTTACAATTTTGAAATTTATTGGGCTTTTTTTTTTTTACATATTTTTCAAACATATAGAAAAGCACAGACACCTACCAACAAAACTTATCAAATACTAACATATCATCATGTTTCTTTCAGATATCTTTGGTATCTTTTGTAGGTTTACTTCCAAATAGTGAAAGATTACATTTAAAAAGACACCTTGTATAATTAACTAGTTTGACATCACAGATACCAGCAGTTAAGCAGCAATGAAGTTTATGCTACATTTTCTAAAACACACTAAATAAGGTTGTTATTTTTTGGCATGCAATCTGCTTACCAAAAAAAAATTAATTTGTCATTTTTATAGATGTAATGGCAGAAACAACTATGATACAAAAAATATGAACTGGAGTCAGAAAACCGGTGTTGATTCCAAATTCTGCTAGCTGGACTCTTCAGTTAACTGCTTACCTGACAATGGTTTCATCTCTAAAACAGAGATAAATAATACCTACCACGATAGGGCTACTATGGAAGTGAAATGATATAAATAAGGGAGCCTAACACTGGTGATAGTACATAGTAGCAAATCAGTATTTGCCTACCCTTCCTTCCCAAATTGCCAGTCTTAACTGTCAGCTCCCAATTAAAAAGGAGATTTTGAATCCTAATGAACACTACCACATAATGCTTTTCATAATGGGAATGCCCTGGAAAGCCAGATCATATAATTACAGAATGTAAGTGCTGGAATGGACCTCAGAAATCAGCTAATCCAGCTTCTTTATTCATACCTGAATAAATTGGTTCAAGACATTAGATTAAACCTTCACTATTCATCTGGTTAAATGTCAAAGCAGGGATGTAAATGAAGAGACTCTAGGTAGCCTAGACAAGTTTCTTGACACTACATCAATGATTATAATATGGGTTTTCCAAAAGAAAAGAAACATTTTACCAGGTTATTAGAGACAGGAAATGCATATTTCATTAGATTCTCAAATATGGATCTTCTCGTCCGCCCCTCAGGTTTATGAGCAAAACGTAAATTCCTAATATCCTAGAAAAGATTTAGGATCCAAGTTAATAATTATTTGTTCACTTTTTATTTAATTAATAAATAAGGTTACTTGGAACTGTCTTGCAAAATGTTAAGATCTGTGAATGTGGGATACAAAAATAAATCAGACAACAGCTCCCAGAGGGAGAATAATTATTATATTATATATATATATAACTATATACATATAGTATGTAATATATATTGTATAATTATTGGAAGAAATAAAAAGAAGCACAAGGCACTCTAATAGAAAGCAGAATTCAGAAGGCAGAGAATTTACCTATGCCTAAGTACTCAAGATAGGCCAGTGAAAAAGGTAGCTATTTGTTGTAAGCACTGGAGATTAGAGATATTACATCTTAAGCTTAATATCATGACTGATACACACTATCAGCATATGTCCTTTCCCTGTCAAAGCCTATTTTCTGTCATGAAATTCCATATTAATAAAACCTACTTAGCTGTTATTACATTTCATATATATCTTCATTTCAGTTATGTCCAGTTATTATTTTTCTAATTACTATCCCTTGTCAAAACTCATTTCCATTGGACCTTCTCTTCATAAGTCCCCTGCTGCTAGAATAGGAACCAATCTCTGCCTAAAGGCCTTCCTTCACTCCACATCCAAGTACTTCCATCATCTACCAACACACTGACTCTCAACAGTTTGGTTGATATCACCTAGGCTCTACAGCCAGGATTATAGGCCAAGGTTCCCTCCATTATTTGTTCTCAAGCAGTTTTCTATGCTCAGGCTGAATGCAGATATTCATGCTCTGGTTTACTGATATTCTAATTGCATCTACAAAAAAATTAGGGATTAAGAATAATTTCAAGACTATCTATTTTATTTACATGTTTTAACCTAGGCAGAATTCAAAATAGCTTTATTATACCTCGTTCTATAAAACTGAACTCAAACTGAACACTTCACTATGATGCACTTAAGTACATGAGTAAGTACAACAGTGTATTTTAAATCTGATCCAAAACTAGAATGATATCCTTACCTTCTTTTAAAGTAAATATGTGCAGGAACCTAAGCTGTTATCTTGTTTTCGCTCATAAATATCTTTACAACTAGTAGAGATATTCGGAATTACTCTGTTAACCACAGAGCTCTCTAAAAGTACCATAGAATGGGCCCTATAGGCCGGGTGCGGTGGCTCATGCCTGTAATCCTAGCACTCTAGGCCAAGGCAGGAGGATCATTTGAGCTCAGGAGTTCTAGACCAACCTGAGCAAGAGCGAGACCCCGTCTCTGCTAAAAAAAAAAAGAAAGAAAGAAATTGGCTGGACAACTAAAAATATGTAGAAAAAATTAGCCAGGCATGGTGGCGCATTCCTCCAGCTACTCGGGAGGCTCAGGCAGGAGGATTGCTTAAGCCCAGGAGTTTGATGTTGCTGTGAGCTAGGCTGACGCCACAGCACAGTAGCCTGGGCAACAGAGCAAAACTCTGTCTCAAAAAAAAAAAAAAAAGAAGAAGGGGCCCTACAAATGTTTGGGTTTATTGATAATGGTCTTGTTCCATGGAAAAATTATATTTAAAATGATCAAGATTTCAAAATCATCCTCTTTCACAATCTCTTATATTCTATGTTCTATTTACTATTAGACTACTGAAAAGTAATCAGGAGACACCGTGCTTCACACATGGTTACACATGATTGACAGCAATTACACTCATAGAGCCCTTCTGACTATAATGGAAAAAACATAAAAATAATTACTAAATAATTCGCTTTAATACTAGATTCACAAAATTTCTAAGATTAGCATAGAAAAGTATCTTGAATCATACATGTGCTGTTTCTTTTACTTTTGGTACTGGCAGAACAGCAAAAGAAAGGAGCAATGTAATCTAGAATTGAGACGCATGCAGGTGTTAATTAGGCCATAATAATGAGAACAGTGACCTGGAGAAGTGGTACATGGTATGAAATACCTACGACTTAACAGTAAAAATCTAAGTTTCAATTAAAGAATGCCAGCAGATTAAAAAAAAATAGGACCTTAAAGAGATACAAATAGAAGTACCATTCGATCCAGCAATCCCATTACTGGGCATCTTCCCAAAAGAGCAAATGATGCTGTATAAGAAAGACATCTGCACCCGAATGTTTATAGCAGCACAATTCACAATTGCAAAGATGTGGAAACAACCCAAGCGTCCATCAATACATGAATGGATTAATAAAATGTGGTATATGTATACCATGGAGTACTATTCAGCTTTAAGAAACAATGGTGATATAGCACCTCTTGTATACTC
>CAUYSK010042974.1:0-28587 GCA_963575035.1 Avahi laniger
CACCTCTTATATACTCCTGGAAAGGGCTGGAACACATTCTACTAAGCGAGGTATCCCAAGAATGGAAAAACAAGCACAACACGTACTCACCATGAAATTGTTATTAAAGGATCAAAACATAAGTGCATATATAAGAATTACATCTATTAGATATTGGGGAGGGGGGAGGAGGGAGGAGGGGACGGGTATATGTGTACACAAAGAGTGCAATGTGCACCACGCAATGGGATGGACATATTTGAAACCTGGACTGGGGGGGAGGGAGGGCAAGGGCAACACACGTAACCTAAACATCTGTACCCCCATATTATGCTGAAATAAAAAAAAAAAAAAGGAAAGAGAAAGGCTCCCACCTTACACTCCAGGCGCACCTGCCCCTGCTCCGGGGCTCAGCGGACCTTCTGGAAGTCCCTTTTGTTTTTTTTTTTTTTTCTTTTTGCTCCTATAGTTACCTTTATTCAGTCTTCTGTGCTACAGTCTTCACTGTTTTGTCATCAAGCTAGGCATTGTTCACTTCGGACTCAGGGATATTATATATACTTAAGGGTCTCAAAATTGCTTTTACAGAACATATGTATCAGTCATTGAAAGTGATACTAATTTTAAGTTTGAGAACTCGGCATACTATTACAAAAGCAGTTACTAGCGAAATTTTCATGTACAGTGTTAACTTCATGTTTAAGAAGTATTTACAGAGGCACATTTCTTGATTAAGTGACAAACCCTCAGAGAGCTGAACTTAAGGTATACATTGAGAAAAGACAATTCAGTTAACACTTTTAAAACTATAAGCCACATATGAAAGTGTTAAATGAAAATAGAAGCACTAGCAATTGCAGGAGATCCATCTTGTGAATGAAATATATCAAATTAATGCCCAAATTCAAAATTAAAATGCTCAGTATAACAGTGATAAGAAATTTATTGAATCAAATAACCAAGATCAAAACCACCATCAGAGCCATATCTAATTTGCACAAAGGTGTGTTAGTAAATCCACTGCTAGAATGCCTAAGTTAATTACCTCTGAAAAATTAAACCACACCAGATTCTCAATATTGAGTCATCAGAGTTTACAATTCAATTCATTTAGCAAAAATACCATTTAAAATAGGCAGCACAATAATTTCAGGCTCTTCTCAAAAATAGTAATCTTGCTGAAAGACGTCTGGTTGCAAAGCTGCATGGTCCAGGGAAGCTGAATATGGAATGTAAAATATTCAAAGTCCGAATCTCTATAGAACTTGTATGTCATGTGTATCTCTAAAATAAGCCTCTTAACTCTTAGATACCTAAATTTCATAAACTTATCATTGGTCAGATAAATTTAAATTTGAGATCCAGAAGCTCTCTTCCTTTGCTTTTCTAAACAGGGAGAATCTCTTGCATTCATCTAAGGCACACAATCAAGGGGTAGTCACTGAATAAAAATTGTACATCTGTTCACCCCAAAAAAAGATTGGGACCATGAACATGATCAGGCAGGGCTTCCAGGTGTGACCTTTACTATGAAGAAAATAAGATTTAGTTGCGGGCCCGCACGTACTATGGAAAAGGGGAAAGATGATATGATGTGGTAGAAAGAAGAGCACCTAATTTGAATCTCTATCCTTAATCTACCACCTACCACAAATTTTATCTGTGAAAATGGGCAAGTCGTTTCTCCTCATTTTCCTCATGTGTAAAATAATTGTTGACTAAGATCATTTACAAATCTAACTAAACACTACTTTCTGCTTAGTTGAGGTGAACGTTCAATTACTATTGTGTGTTGGGGGGAATATTAATATAAGAATCAAAATATAAATAAGAATGAGAAAGTTAAAAAGAAGAAGAAAGAAAAGTCTATTAAATACAGCATGGAAAATACTTTATAGGGTGTAACAAAACTCTGATTCAAAATACCTTTTCTCATCAGAAGTAGGATTTATTTTATTTTCCTGTTTTTTTAATGAAAGGGAAAATGAGAGATCTGCTTTACCAGGATACCCCCTTTTGAATAACAGTCATCATCACCTGAAAATCTCAGATTTGTGTTTTGAAGACCAAAGACGTATCTGAGAAATAACAATGTTTCTTTCAACCTATGTTCTTGCATAGCTTCACTTTGAATGAGTGTTCTTTTGACCCTTGGTGATCTATGTCCCTGACGGGTAAAAAGGGATGTACTTTATGTACTAGATACTAGTTCCTTTGACACATGCAAAATAAACTGTTTTCATTTAACTTTCTTTCTCTAGAGACACTTTTTGCTGATTTATTGCAAGCTAAAGGATAAATATATTTGTATTTTATGTAATCTCGAAAATATCTCTCTAGTTTTAAAGTGATAAAGAAACTATTTTCCATCATTTAATTTTCTCACGTATAAAGGAGTGATTTCATCCTCTGAACACAAAAGAAAGGTATCTTTTTAAAACTTTTCAGTGTCATTCTGTACCTCATGTGTTTTTTAAATTCTATGTTTCAGGCCCTGCTTGATACTCAGAATCTTTTGCGTGCACAAATCACAAATTTTACATTCAACCTGGGATTTTCAGGGAAATTTTACCACACAGGTAAGAAAAGGGGATTGACTGTTTTTATAAGGCCTCTCTGACCACTCTATATAAAATTACACACCCCTCACACCTTCCTACATTCCTATGTCCCTCCTCTACTTTTTCTTTATATCATTCAACTCTATTTATCGTGTTGTTTTTTTAAATTTGGAAAATGTTGATGGTTTGAAAGTTTATGGAATTATCTAATGGACTTACATTTTATTGAAATATAATTTACATATATAAAAGTGCATAAATTAATAGTAAGTGTGATGGTCCATGAATTTTCACAAAGTTTACAGAGCTGTGTAACCAATAGGCAGATCAAGAAAGAGGCCAGGCTTGGAGGTTCATGCCTGTAATCTCAGCACTTTGAGAGGCCAAGGCGGCAGGATGACTTGAGGCCGGGAGTTCGAGACCAGCCTGGGCAACATAGCGAGACTATGCACAAAAAAATTTTTAGAAAAAGAACGAGTATCCTACCAGATCCCCCGTCCTTGGGCCCTCACAGTCACTAACTTCCTTCAAAGAAAACCACTGTCCTGACTTCTAATCTCATGACTCAGTTTTGCCTGGCTTTGAGATGTGTGTAAAAGGACTCACACAGTATGAACTCATCTGTTTCCAGCTTTTTTGTTTTAACATTATTTTGATTTCATAGATATTATTGTTATAGACTGTAATTCTTTCATTTTTATTGCTGCGTAGTATTCCATTGTTTGATGATACAAAATTTCTTTATCCATTCCATTCTACTGAAATGGTTGAGTCATTTTTGGTCTTTGGCTTATTTTGAATAGTTCTAAACTTTATGGTTTTTAGATTTATTCCTTATGACTTGTTTTCAAAATATTATAGGGGTGCTAATGTTTTTGGTTACATGTGTCGATTTCATTACGCTTGAATCAGGGTTATAAGTGTGCCCATCACCCAGATAGTGTTCATTGTACCGTTAGGTAGGTTTTCACCCATCCCCTCCTTTTCCTCCCTCCCTCCTGCTTGATTTCCTCTGAGTTTTACTTCCCATAGGATTTTTTTTTATGCAGTAGTAAATGGTGTCTTGTTTTTTATTTCATTTTCTATTCCTTTGTTGATGGTGTATAAAAATAAAATTGATTTTGTGTATTGATCTTATATCTGGCAACTTTATTACAGTTATTAATTCTACAGTTTAAATCTTTTGGATTTTCTCCCTATATAATCATGTAATTTTGAATAGTAGCAATTTTATTTCTTCCTTTCCAAGCCTTATAAATTTTGTTTCTTTTTTTTTGCTGATTGCACTGGCTCAGATCTCTGGGACAGTATTAAATAAAGATAGTGATGGTGGCATTCATGTCTTGCTCCTGACCTCAGGGGGAAATCTTTCAATAGATTTGTTCCTGTTCTCAAGGGGAATTTTTTTCAACAGACTATTTTGTGACTACTCTTCCTTAGTTTAAGGAAGCTCCTTTCTATTCCTAGATTACTAAGTTTTATCATGAGTCAGTGTTGAAGGTACTTTGTCGTTAAATTATTTATCTGCTGTCTCCCCTCACTAAAATGAGTACTTCATGAGGATTTTACTGGTGCAACATCAGCAACTAGAGCAATGTCTATTTAAAAATGAATTAATGAACAAATGATTTAGTGAAAGTAAAACCATCTTTATTTTAACTGTCAGTACTTACATGGAACAAAGTCAGAGAATAAAATTTGACTGTGTTGTGAAAAGAAATATTGAGAATAATTAAAAAGTTTCTTTCCCCAAAATAATTAATATGATCAAATATATTTTGACTTGCCTGAGGATAACTGAACACAATTTCGTGATGGAATGAATCAATTGTATTTTTAGAAGTTTAAAAAAAAAAGATTGCATACAATGGTATATCCATATAATGGAATACTCTGCCATCATTAAAAACATAGAAACAATTTTGAATATTACTGATAAGGACAGAGCTCTTGAGAAATTCTTTGAAAAATCAAAGTATAGTACAATGATTAGAACATGCTACCATTTCTATAAAAATAGAGGAGGGGTGAAATCTATACAACTCTGGATATAGCAGTCTTCTTAACTTACTTTACAGCTTACAAAACTGAATTATAGAGTATTTAAGTAATTTGCCAGTCACATAGCTATTAATACAGACAGGATAGCTCTGAAAGGATTCATAATAAACTGGAATGAATGAGTATCTGTGAAGAAGAGAATTTGAGAATTAAATAACAGAAATGAAAAGAAGAGTTACTTTTTACTACATTGCTTTGGAACTTTTTGCATTTTGTACCGTGTGTGTGTGTGTGTGTGTGTGTGTGTGTGTGTGTGTGTGTGATCTAGTTAAATAAATAAACATCTAAGTAATTTTTAAAGTGATACAACATTTGAACAAGTTTATCAAATAGTTTTCTACAAGTACATATGCTTTTCAATTTTTTTAATTTGATAATACAGGCATGAATTATTTTGTATGAATTAAATAAGTTCCTTTAAGGGTTTAATAAGTCTATACTGGTGAAAATTCCATCTATACGCTACTAACATCAATGTAATTTCCATAAGCACATAAATAACATAAGTAGTAATTACATTTTCAGATAGAAGTAATATTGCATTTCTGGAATAAGTGAATTTCCATTCGTTTCCATGGAAGTTACAGAGTCATGAGACTTGACTCTAGTATGCTCCATGTCATACAACTGTGGAATATATACAACGTGTACAATCACACAGCTATATATGACTTTGGGTTCTCAATTTGAAAATTTTGTAGGTTTTAAGAGTAACCTTAGCACAGGAAACTCTGAAGGCCTTATTCCTCCAGATTTCTTAGATCAATATGTAAAATATACTTTATCTGTGATTGTTTTAAATATTAACAAATGAGAACCTCATGATCATGGTTTAACTTTGTTTTATGATTGAATGGTTACTGTTCTTATCATGACATCAAAAGTGAAAACACAGACATCTATTCTAAATCCCTTGCTTATAGGAAAGTTCTGGCATCTTGGAAGATACAGAAAGTGAGATCTTTCTCTTTATATGCAGATGTTCAATTTATCTTTTTAGCAAAGTTAGACCCATAGCACCGCTAAATTTCACAATGGGGAGCCCCAAGAGCTTAAGGAAATAAAAGATTGTCCATAATCTTTTCTAAACATACCCTAGTTTCAGAGTGATGATCTTAGATTATTTGACATCCTTCAAAGAACCGGGCTCTGTGAGCTGGTCCAGGGCTGCAGTCCATCCTCCATCTTTAGCCTGCAGGGCCCTAATAAAACCAGTCACATCAGAGCTGCTGTTGAAAATACAAGGAGATTTTCTCCACGCAAAGGGACATCATGGGAAGAACCCACTGCTCTCACAGCTGACGGGATCCAGTGCTCTGACTGAAGTTCAAGTGTGGCTGCATAATTTGGGATGATTGGTATCATGGTAGGCCAGAACGGTACTGAGTACCTTACGCTACTTTCACTTCGTACGTTAGTCAAGAAGCTGTTCCTGGGCAGGACAGAAAGAGACTCTTAGCCCCTCACCTGAGTTAAGAGAGCTGTGAAATTCCCCACACTGAGCTGAACTGCAAGTCTTGGGAAATGGAGGAAATAAAATGAACCCAGATGTGAAAAATCAGAGCAACGACAGCAGGGCTGACTCTCAAGCAAATGGAAGTTTCACTATGGAAAGTCTGTTCCAATAGCTCAAGAGAAAGGACAAGCATGTGGAACATGAGCACCGCCAAGGAGCAGCGTGGGGGTCTGCTATGACTTTACCACTGCTCAGATTCTTTCCATGACTTTCATCTTTTCTCCTTTCTTTCCTTCAGTTTTCTCTAATTTTCCATATTTCCTTCTTTTCTCTTTCTTATGCCTTAGTTTTCACCAAACACTAGTAGCTTCTTCTCAGACCTAAGGAGGAACTCAAATAAAATAAGGAATTATTTTGCTGTGACTCTATACACAGCCGATGTCAAAGTAACCTACTTCTGAGGCTCTGATACCCATTTCCTTACTCATAGTTCCTTGGTTACATTTCCTACCTCCCCCACTTCTCTCTAAACTACAAATTGCACAAAGGTGCTAACAGTTAAGAGCTCTAATGTCCTTGGGAATGGGTATGTATTTCCATCTTGCAGTGATTTCATATCCATGAAATCAACGTTTAACAACATTTAAAAGAGTTTTGTCACAATCTCAGGTTGTTCCTTAACTAACAGATAGATTTTCCTTTGCTACATTTCGTGTTCAAAGCTTAATATGTTATTTCAGGAAAATCCCAGAATGGTATAGAAAAACTGCCCCCCAAAATGAGATGGTGTGGAGAGACCAAAAAAATGACCCAGACCAATCCAGCTTGGCGAGTGAGATGAGTGTTATTAGAGGTGGCTTAAGCAGGGCTCTCATTCCCTGTCAAGATAGGAAACTCAGCCCTGGGCGGCGGCAGATGTTCTTCTGAGAGTGAGATCCACCCTGCTGGCCTGTTCGTAGAGCCTTAAATTTCTTTCTGGCAAGTGATGCAGAGCTCTCTCTCTCTGCATCTTTGTGTATTTCCACGCTAAGCATGCACAGCACTTCGCATTAGATGGGGACTTTAGTGTTACAATGAACTAAAGGGGACTAAAGCAAGTGAGGCAGCTTCGAATACTTCAAACCGGTCTTAAGACTTACGACATCTGTGCAAAAGAAGCTACTTACAAATATCCTGTGTGCTTTGTAGCACCTTCAGCGTTTTTGTTTTGATCCGTATCTTCAAATTCAAAAGAAACCTGCACAAGTTCTGTTAACTATTAAAAGTAGGCGGTGGGGAACTTGTATCTTTCCCTCATATGTATGTAAGACAGTATGAATGATGTCTTCTAAACACATGTATCAGAGTAGATCGACAGGTAATTTACAGATCAGTGTAATAGGAATTAACTGAACAATCTTTTCCCCGCTAAAGGAACCGAAGAGGAAGATGAAGGGGACGACTGTCTGCTGGGGTCCGTGGATGAGTTCTGGTGGTTTCCTCACATGTGGAGCCACATGCAGCCCCACCTCTTCCACAACGAGTCATCTTTGGTGGAGCAGATGATTCTCAACAAAAAATTTGCCTTAGTAAGTAGCTCACTGTTGTATGCTGATTTGAAAATGACAAGGTTTTTATAATGAAAAGCTCTTTGAGGCTTTGGCACTTTTAAAGCAGCTTTTCTACGTGATTGTTAAGATCTTGATATTGCAGCATTTCTGTGTGTGGCTCTTGAGTTTGTATGGGGTGCTTGTCACCATGCTTAATGCTTTGAGGGGTCCAATTTAAGAGGGACTTCATAAGATATAGATTCGTTATGGTCAGAGCTCCTAAGACATGGCTTCTGTCTGGGGGAGCTTCCTGCTGCACTGAGAGGCAGAAATAAGCACCTTAAGAAATTCACCAACAAAATGAAATATTCCAAGACCTAGTGCCAAACCATATGAACACAAAACCCACAGTTCAAAGAAATAGATGGCACTGGGAATGGCCAGGGATGTGTTCTCATGGAAGTGGGATTTTAACTTCAATCTACTCCTCAAGATAAACAGACTGCTTCAAGTTCACCTTTGCCATGCACTGATATTTTGTTAAAAAAGCAAGGATGGTGCTCCCTCCACGGCGATATTGTGAAGATGTTCTGATAGTATTTTCAAACTTTCATGAGATGGAAAGTTATCTCTTTTCCCAAAAAATGTGAACAGGAATAGTATGTAGCATATAAAACTGGGTAAACACTGCCACAATTTGTAATGAAGAATCCTAAAAGTCCTATTTCAATGTAGCAAACATTAATTCTGTCATCTTCAGAAGTCTAAGATTGCCAATATTAGCAATGTTAATCAGCAAGAGATGATATGGGGGGAAAAAGTACTTTGTAGTTTCTTCCCAATCTGTGGAGTAAAAAACCTGTGAGAAAAAAAAAATATACGTACAGTAAAAAAAAATTAAAAAGCACCAGTAAAAGACAAAATACTGAGAAATGAGGAAAGAGGTTTTTGTTGTTATTGCTGTTGTTTTGGTAGCATTCAAAAAATAGTGTTTCAAAGCAGGTTCAATTAAAGACATAACATTCACTGTTCTGTTATTACTTGAATAAATGAATCAGTGAATGCCAATCTTATGTTTATATTTTTAAAAATTGTAAATACTTGAAAGTACATATAAGAGCAGATATGCACAGGAGTTATACACATTTTCTAGAATTCTCAACTAAAAGCATCGTGAATGAAAGAATAATTCAAAATCAAAATCTGGTCATTCATAACCTCCTAACTTAAGTGTCAAGAAAAGGAGATTTCTTTGGAGTGTCATTCCTAACTACTTGTTGACAACCCAAATTATGATTCTTGAAGCAGTAGAGAACAATCATGCAGGATCTTCAGAAATAAGATCAAGTTTATTCTTTAATATTTAATCAAATACAGGACTAGTCAATTTTTTTTTCTTTTTCTTTTTTTTTTTTTTTTGGGTCAGGAAAGGGCAGATAAGAAAAAAGACTGAGTCCATGTGCCTCCCCAGCCATGACAGTATGAAAGAGAATACCTATGCAGAGCATTTGGGAACAGTGATTAGCACATAGCCCTCAATAGATAGATGGCAGCCGTTGTTTTTATTATCATTATATTTCGTATCATAAAACTGCCATCTTCGATTTTTGCCTAGGCTCTTGAAGTGTTGGGAGTGCCAATAAGAGGGACAAAATCCTTAAATTTAAAAGCTTATTTTGCATTGGGATGGTATTTGCTTAATGTGTATTTTACACAATTTCTATGTAAGTATTAAGTCTTTTACTTCCAATTAAGGCATTAGGGTTACAAAACTGTGTTGCTGCTAAATTTAATGATGTAATGAGAAAAAATCAAGGGTTTTTATTTTTTTTAACATAGCCTCTATTATTTCCTTTCATTCTCACAACCCTGAACGGTAAGTATATTTATTCTCCCATTACAGATAAGGAAACTGAGAATCAGAGAAATGCAGTGACTTGCTGATGATTACAAAGCTTGCTCATGTAAAAGTAAGACCAGAAATCTTAGTACGGCATAAATTACAGTATTAGGTCTTCTACTGCTGCATACATTGTGCCCCAGGCTTCCTCATTAGCCTCTTAGCCCAGTTCATGGGTATAAATCTAGATTTCTCTTCTGCTTGGTGATCCTGGTAATATACAGGGAATGGAGAACTGGAGGTGGAATTCACAGGGCAAGTTTTCCCTCAGATCCCCTGAAGTTTCCTAATATAGTCAGAGTCTCTAAAATCCGGGGGAAGGGAGACAGACACCTGTATCTAAAGAACTTTCCACATGACTATCGTTTATCATGCAGAGATACAGAAGCCGTTGTAACTATAGAAGCTGTTCTGGAGGGAATTCTGCCACAACTGTCTGTCCACTATATGGAACAAGCAAATGCTTAATCTCTGCTAATATTGCATTTCTAAATTGGGTTACATCCTGCCTTTTTCCACCCGCTTGGAGACTCTTGAGTGTTCACTGAAGAACCTGCAAGAACATGCAGCACTGCAGTGGGCTTCCTTGGGAGCACGTAGGTGTTCAAACAAGAACGGGGCCGTGGGTGCAATACTCAAATGGGAAACTGGGTTAGAGGATGTTTCAAGTACCACCAATACCAACTGAGAGAATTTGAGACTATGATCTAAAACTGTTTTGTTTGGGCCTTTACTATCAAAATCTACAGCCAAATACCTACCACTTTCACTGAATTTTAGCAAAAATATTTGAGTTTTGTATAATGTGGACACTTCTGATTCACAAATTTGATGTCCATTTTAATTTGACCTTGAAAGCTCTAATAGTTTATTATGGAATGTCAAGCTGGTCTTTTAAGCCAAGTTGCATTTCATGCCTATGGCCATCAGGAAACAAAGCTTTAGAGGCTGATTGGAAAAAAAATTTTTAGTTACCAAATATGGCGTAATTCAGATAATAAATTGGAGTTTCAACAGGGGATTGTTTTTTGAAAGGATTGATTGTAACATTAATACTTGGTCTACAGCACAGTTTGAAATATCTGTTATACAGTTTTTAAAATAGAACAAAGTATTATTAGAAAAGTAAAATAATATTCTATTTAAACCACAAAAAAGTCCTCAATAATACATACTCTTAATGGAAGAATTGGACCTGAATTTTAACAAATGGTGGTAGTTTAATTTTTAATAAAGTAATTAGTAGAGTTTTTATTATAGAATTCTTTGCCAATATCAAATGATACTTAACGCTGTAATAGACAATACTATTAAAGTTAGCAGTAGTAGAACAATGTTTCTGATAACAGAAAACCCTTGCCGAGGATTGTACTTGCGACTGCATTATCATTCTTTCAAGTAGTGTCTTTTTCATCCCTTTTCCAGTTCAGCAGAACCTGCTAATTTACATTATCTGGAATGTCTATTGTCAATTATGAAACTTTTTAGATTAGTGAGCATGTTAACTTTTCCAATATAAAAATAAAGATTATAGTATCAAAATGTAATTTAAAATATATTGAAAGACTTGCTGGCTTAAGGAATATATGATAATCTTTTAATTAGTTTGCTTGCCAGCTAGAGAATGAATGAATACTATCACTTTTATTTCAGTGAAGCACTTTATAAAAAGGCATATTAGATTTTCATTTTGTTGATACTGAGCACACAGTATAATTCTAATTCTAGCAGTCCTGGGAGAAATAGAGAGTTCCAATCAGGATGCAGGGTCGACTCTGACCTAGGGGACCACTTCGGACGTCATTTAGGCAGCACAGTTTGAGAGAGACATTGGCCATTGTTCAGAGCAAGATGACCAAGACAGTGAGGTCTGTAATTGACTTCAAAAAACAAATGGCTGAAGGAACTTCAAGAAGGCAAATGATAGAAGAAAAGGTGAAGGGATATATTAGCAGGGCTAATATTCAAGTTACGAGTGATGCTATGGCCATGGCAGATATTGCAATACTGAAATGTGACAATACTGTACCCTTAAGCCCACGGCCACATCAGGTTCCACCGCTGCAATGTCCCAGATCTCCTGACTCCTCAGAAACTAAGAGAGCCTGGCCTAGAAGCATCTCCAACACCCAGCTCCAGCTCTGCAGCTGGCAGCAGTCTGGTCAGTGGCATGGCATGCTGCTTGGTAAATATTTTAAGTATCATTCCTGAATATAATCAGTCTATCTTATGATTTAGAAAGGACTGGAATCAGTGTATCTACAAAGAAAGACGTGGACAAGAGAGTGCAGTCCTGTACATTTAAGTAGAGTTCTTCTAATCTGCATAAGTTTGTGTACAGAATGGTGCATGATATCTATCTAATAGTAGGTGTTCAATACATGTTTGTTAGATGAAAATATAAGTAAATATTTCTTCGAGCTCTTAAGATTCTATCATTACTGTCTTAATATGTAGATTTCTTTATTCGGATTTGGTAAATTCAACAGATCAGGAGACAACTGTCATTAAAAGGATAGTTTGTTATTCACAGTCCCTAAGAAGAGAGGGCTTGTCACATCATGCAGGGCCAGATGCAGAAGCACCAGGGTTGTCCAGAAAGCAGAGGACGCAAGGGGAAAATGTGGGCAAGAGGCTTTATGTTTCTGCAGGAAAGCAGTCTTAGGATTGCCTACCGTGAATAATTTCAGTGAGCTCTGAGGTGTGAGGCTGTCTCTGGTTGTCTGGTACGTGGCCCTGGGGCGATTAGAGCAGGGTTCAGTTGCTCAGCCTATGAGAGTCTGATAAAGAAGGGTTACGGGTCAGAACTCTGAGTTTGTTGTTTTGCATTAGAAGAGCGTGCTCTCTGGAAGGTGGTTGCTGTCTCTGGGAATTGGCCAGCCCTGGGAGAACCAGTCTCTCCAGGGTCAGCAGGGCTCCAGATATCAAAGGATCAGAAATACAAAAAATAAAAAGGGGTGATTAATGCATTTACATATGCCTTGATCCAGGTTATGTACCTCGAACCATTCAACAGATTTCAAACACTCACATCCCAGTTGCCGTATCTGTGCACTTTCTAACTGGCCATTCTCCTTCCCAATGTACTTTGCCTTAATCTGAACATCACAGTCCACCGATGTGATCTTATTAGAACAGAAAAGTGACATGTTTTTCCTTCTTATGCACTTTATTTCTGTCAGTGCAGCCAAAGACCACATTAAATTTTTTAAACCATAATATCACACCTGTGTCTGCCAGACTTCCTGTTCATGAGCTACTTATTCGGCTTTCACGTATTTATTTTTGTCCAATCAATTTTGTAAACTAAATGCTAGGCTTGAGATTACAGTTGTCCCTGGAATGTTTCATGTTGTTATATGTTCAGTATTTCAGTATGTCAACATTCTTCTAAAGATTGATTCTGTTACTTAACACTCTTTGTATCTTTCCCACCTTCATGTCATCCCTATACAAGTATAAAATACTTACAAAATATAAGTATTTATGACTTTTGTATCTGAAGTCATTAGTAAAGTTTAACAAAATATCATAGAGATTCGTGATAGAGCAATACAGTCTCCATTCCAAGTTAACATAGGCCCAGCAATCATCATCATTTCAAAATAGTTGGTTAATTAACTACAAATCTCTTTAACTCAAGTAATATCCATAAGGATTGCATAAAGTATATCAGGTATCTTGCTGAAATCAAGAATCACTATGTGCATGGCATTTTTCTGATACCAATTTAGAAATTTTATTTTAAAAGGAATTTATAAAGTATTAAAACACATTAATAGTAGTTCCTCACAGTTATTGCTTTTTTCTTTATTACTTCTTAACAATCTGTTAAGTAATCCTTTCTAGAATTTCATGCAGTTGACACTAAGCTCATTGATACAGTTTCCAAAATGCTATCATTCTTCTCCTCATTTGAAAGTTTGCCATGTTTTTAACTCAGATATCCTATTCCTTATGTCCCTACGATTATTAAAAGTATTTGCACATCAATTCTACTTTATTTTTAATTTCCTTAAAATGTTCTCTCTTGAGGAAAAAAATGAAATAATTTATTTTATTATAGTTTATGGTTTAGTTTATTGTCTCTTAATCTAATTTTGTTTATGTTACCATAAATATTTTGAAAATTGTTCTCTCTGATAGAGAAAATGAAAGCAGAGTATATATTGGTAGAAGCAGAGTAGATAAACAGATATTTCTACTTTTTTATTTTGTCATCATTTAAAGCATTTCAAACTTCCCCCCAATTGTGAATATGCTATAATATTTCTTATTTATCTTTTGCTGATCAGTCATTTTCAATTAGTAATTTCTGGAAAATAAACTTACCCTGAGATTTAGTCTCTTTGACATTGTTTTTATATCGTTTTTGCTTGTTTGGTTTTGTTAGTTAATTTTGTCCTTCATTAGATACACTTCCTTTCATCTCTTGTATGTGTTTTAAACTCTAGTATATACTAGAGCCCCATACTGAACCTTTATTATGTGGCTAGAACACTTATTAATTTAATAAACTTGCTTAATTCTCTTATTAATCTTACTTAATTTTCATCACAACCCACCTGCTGCCAGCTCCATTTTATGAATGATGAGGATGATATCTGGAGAGATTAAGTAATTTCCCTAAACCATAGAGTGAAGTCATATATCTGTCACTTGAATTCAGAGCTTTCTGACTGTTAGCTACTATTCTAAACAGATATTTTCTTCCTTGTTTCAAATAATTATAATCTCTGGAAGGAATTACATTTTTTTGAATTCCCTGTCCTTTCGGCATATTCCCTTGGTACATACCTAGTAATTGTTTTACAACTATTTTTTTATCAGAATATTTTAAAATCTACTTTCCTGAATTGAAATATCATATCTAATTATTTTCAGAGTTACCTATTTTCAGTATTTCGAACTCCAAGATGAAATTGTCATCTCCTGCCCAGAGTCCTAGGACATCCATATAGATGGCAGAGTCAGCACATCAGAGCATGAGTGTTGAGGATGTTGACAAGCAGGTACAGATTGGAGGTAAACAGACAAATTGGATTACATTGAATTAACACAGAAGAGGAAATAAAGGCCAGCTCTAACTAGACCAGTGGGCGTGTGGTCACAAAGGACAGAGATGTGAAAACCGTTTCCGGCACAGATTCATTAGGGCTTTTTATTGAATGGATGATGAGGAAGCAAAAGGAAATAACAGGTCAAAAATAACATCAAGGTTTAAGCCTCCCTCTTTGCTATCTCTGTATACTTATTTAAAAGCTTTGCAAATATGAACTGCTTTTTCTTTAGAAGTTCTATATTTTACCTATGTAAGGATACCCCCCTGCCACTATATCTACAGTGGTGCAGAATTTATTGTCATTTAGATATGTCATTAAACTTTTGAAACGGGTTCTGATTCCAGGAACCTAGAATCCTTTTCTTTGTAAATTCCTTCCCAGATTACCTTTTTTCCATTCTATGGGAAGACCTCATACACTCTACTTCTGACAAGATAGAGTGTAGAAAAGTATTCCTCAATTCCTTTCCCTTTTCCTCTACCAGAAATACTAGATTTCATCTTCAGCACATATATCTGGTGACTTAAACTGGTTTCTTAAAAAGAAAGATAAATTTAGCACATGTACTACATGAAAATAATCCCTTACTGTCCAAATTTATGTGGACACAAAATGAACTAAAAGCCTTTATGAATCCTCCTGGAAACTCTCACTGGTGGGCTGGAGTCACACGTGGGTATGAGGCAGGGAAGTCTATTTCCAGATCCATGCACGCTGCTCCTGAATCTTGACCATTCCTTTCTTTTACGCCTTACATTTACTTAAAATGAAGGGGGCACTTGTGTTCTGAGAGGTTGTCATAAACATAGCGGAGATGGAAGTGAAGGCAGGAGAAGAAATGAGTAAATTCTGCACAAGCACTAACCTTGGGTCTACTTTGGCATTTTCATATCTCCCACTCCGTGTTCCCACTCACTCAACAATTTCTGTCGGTTTTTCCTTTTGTACCATCTCCTGCTCCTTTTCAAAATTTTCCATCCCCACTTCACTTCCAATTTTTTCATCCCACACCTAGATGATTGCAGCAGCCTCCAAATTAGCCGCCCTGATTCTGCATTATTTTCCTTTGATTTATGCTCAGATCAGTGAACACTGTGAAACTTGAAATTCTGCTTCTGTTTCCCCTAACCGAAATGAAATGAACCTTGCATTTCAGTTAGAAAGATTCCTGACTCTCCTGAGGAAACGTAAGAGGAGAAATTGTTGAGCTCCAGATACTTGCTACACGTACTTAGTGCTTTACGTGCGTCCTTTATGAATCCTCACAACCACCTGTGAGGTTGGTTTTTCTTGTCCTGAACATGCAGAAACCAATGCTTAGAGAGCTTGTATAATTTTCCTAAGATCACACAACCAGTGAAAACTGGAGAAATGATTTTATCTCAGGTCTGTCCAACTCCAAAGCCATATAACTACCATGGTTTGTATAATTGAAAGTCGCCATGCCATTGACACTGTTACTAGTTGCTGTTACACAAACCTCATAATCAGAATTTTATTACTTTCTTAAAGAGTTATATTTTTAAACAAATTCAGAATACAAATCTGATTCTTTTACCATATTTTCTCCTAAATAGCTGTTTATGTGACTTACATAATTTCTCGTGTTTGTGCTGTCCGCAACACAAGCATCACTGTCCGAGCGGCTTTTATAAATACTTGAGGGCATGCAACAGTTACAACAAACAAAGATCAATATCAACTTTTTATTATTTCAGGAATATTAAACTTCAATCAAAATTAGTGCTATGCACACTTAAAGATTCGTAGTCTAATCAACCTTGTATGTTTTCAGAGAGGTTAAGTGTGTTTGCAAGTACTCTGGGACTTTGAGGCTGTCCCTGAATTGTTTGTAGCTCTATTAACTCTGAGAGACCCCAAAGGTCCATATAAATCTCACTGCTTCAAACTGAGAAAGATGGAAGACACCAAACCCTCCAATTCCTCTGTTATGAATCCAGATAATTTTATTTTCAGTTATTTTGCCATAGCACAAAATATAAGGCTTTATAAATTTATTTTTTTTACATTTCTAAAAACCTCTTTTTGTGTTTACTTGAAGACATCCCAGCAATTCAAAAATATCAACCTGGCCTGTGCAAAGTACAAGTGTTTACATCACTATTCTGAGTATTTTCACAAAAGCATATCCCTTAGTGGTGTGTTTACTTACGAGACACTCAAAAAAGATTTGATACTTCAAAAATTCTAGAGGGAACTCTAAGAGAGGAAAAAAACATGCTCAGTTAAATGGAAATGTACTTCAAATAAATTAAATAATTATTAGGGAAGACTGGGAGAAACATCTGTCACTCTCCCCCAAATAGTTCTTTTCTTAGAGGTTACAAGTAAAAACGAAGGTTAAAGCTGAGTATGCATGCCTTTTTCAGTATCGGTACTGAGTTTTTAGCTTAACTTTTGGTTCTGGAATTTTTTAATACATTTGGCTTACAAAATGTCATCCAAGCTCATCAAATAATTCAGCTGTTAATTTGGGTAGTACTTGAAGGGGAATATGTGGTGTCAAGGAAGGGGTTTTGCTGATGTCATTGCTACAGCCTTATCAAATTTATGGTACAAATTTGTGGTATTAATGTTTACCTCCTACTTTACACATAATATCCATTACTTTTTCCAGAAGAAATGTATATAGTCAGTAAAATGTTTTTTCAGATAACAATTGCTAATGATAGTGTATCTTCTTTGAGTAATGTCTGCTCCGAAATAAGAATTCTGAGTTGTTTGGCTGTAGAAATGATGGTGGAAGGATTGTTTTCTTGTTTTGGTGGTTAGTGTTTCAGAAGGAAAAAGAATAATGTTAATTGAATGAAAAAAAATTAAATGGCATTTAACCAGTAATGTTGCTTATACCTTTCATTCTCTACAACTCTGTGAGATAATTAGTTTTATAACCCCTACTTGACAAGTGAGGGAATTGAGGGAATTTGCACAACCTGCCAGGGTCCCACAGCCTATGAAGCACAGCACTGAGGTTGATCCCAGGACTCCTAAATGCGTGCTCGTTCCATGATTCCACGCTGCCCCCCATCCCCAGGATTCCTGACACACTGATAATTTCATGGTCATTGTTTCGGCTATGTTTGGATATCAGAAGAATAAGATTCTTTTCTCACTATAGTTAATTAAACACAATGTACTTTTTTCCAGAGATGTGTTAACTTCAGAGTGATAAAGTCACACTTCTGTTTTATGAGTTACTATAATGCCATTCTATTTCATAAGATCTCATTATTAACCTTTATCCTAAGATTTTTGTTACTTATGTTATTTTAGCCATGCTTTTTGTTATCCAAACTTTGAGACAAAGAATATCGTCCTTCCTGGGGTTTCTGGATCCATATGAGTATCACCAACCAGGGAAGCTCACTTAAAAACACAAGTTCCAGAGTTTTTATTAGGGTTTCATTACACAGGCTTGATTGATTGAATCATAGATCACGTGGTTAAACTCAAGCTCCAACTCTCCTCTCCTACCCTGAGGTCAGGCTGGTACCATCTGGCCCAAAGCCCTCGTTCTCTAATTACATGATTGGTCTTCCTGGCATCCACATTCATCCTGAGACATGGTGTTAGCACAAACCCAGACAGTTTCGGGGCTCACCACAAATAGCAAAGACACTCTTATCACTCAGAAATTCCGAGGACTTAGGAATCATCTCCCAGGAACCAAGGACGAGGATGACCAGCCAAATTCTTCATTATGCAACAGCTGCCAATAGAGGATTATTTAAAACTCTTAAACTGAATATATTAAAAACAACATGATCATCATAGAAGCTTTTCTCATACCAGCCAGCAAACATAAATTTATATTATGAATCAAAGAGCACCATGTAAAAAAAACTAGAGAGATATCCAGTGGCCAAATCTATAAATATTAACCAAATTTATGTAAATGTGCCTATCATATTTTAAGAGATTATTACCTCCTTAAATATGAGGAAAGAAAATTATAGATGTTTAGATTAGATCATGGATTTAAAATAGCGCATTCCTTTTTAGTATCTGAATATAAGATCATTTCTAAAACCACAAAGATAATGTCAAAGAAACATAGAATTATAAACCTGAATCTTAGTGACTACTTACACAACCCCTTTATTTCACAACTTTAAAAAAAAAATGAAAAATTAGACTCCTATTCTAAAGTAATTATTTCTTTCAAGATTTTTCATTTCAAACTATCCCGAAATTATCATCATTTATCACAGGAACATATCCTAATATTTGACAATCTTAATATGCAGTACAAGACTTTCCTTCCTTAACCAAAAGATCTGGACTTACCTGGTTTTGTCCTAGGTTAAGAAGGGAGTCAGCTTCCTTTGAATAGTGACTACATATACTGGACTCCCCTGCCAACAGTCTCTGCCATTCTTTCTTTCTCTCAGTCATAGCAGCTACGACAGAACACCTTCCCCAGGTGCCAGAGACCTCACAGGTTTCTATAAGCTGTAAGTTTGTGTAGCTCATCAGTCTTACCTTAGGAAAACAAATTGTCTCTAGAAGTTTTAAAATGCTTCTCATATTCAAAGAGTTTCATAAATTTATTTTCTTCATATATATGTGCATGTATGTATGTGTGTGTACGTGTGTGTTTTTATGTTAAAAAGTTCTGCATTCATTTTCCAAACAGAAAAAGGTGGGAAGTGGTCAGAACCATGCTCCTATTATCTGGAATATGTATTCTTTTCTTTGTGAAATAATGTCTTAAATAGCCACCATTTTTAAGGAATCCACAGGTTATTTTTTTTTTTTTTAAGCCATAGTTTTTAAAAAAGACACTTAAAAATCTAGAAAAAAAATTTGTTTCTAGAAACAACTTCAAAATATACCACCACATACAGGGAAACTTTATCTTAAACTAATATAAATTGTAAATGTAAATTCTCAGAACTATGAAATAGTTAACCAAAGCACGAACTTCTATATACTGAGGAAATTCAACATTCTGACCAAAATAAACTACAGAAAAGCATTTTGAAGTATTTCCCAATTGTGTTGTAATAAAGTTTTAGATTTTTTTTTCCACTGTAGAGTGCAGAATGTCTGCTTGTAGGGTTTTCTGTAAATTACATTGGTTTGCATACTTGCTAATCTGCAAAATATAAAAATAGACAATGGGACTTCTAGTCATTAATGGAAATTACAAAAGTGTTTCTGTTCAGAAAGATTGAAATAGAGACAAAAACAAAAAGTAAAGCACCATTCTTAATTACTAGCAAGAATCTAAATAAAGAAATATCATCAAAGACAGAAATAAACAATTATTTCTTCAGTAATGAAATTAGTTGTATTGCTCAAATACCTAAATGCTGGGGATTTTTTTCTTTTTTCTTTTAGTTTTTGGGGAAGTTTTTCTAAAGACTACAGCATCACTTTTTGCTTGGTAAAACTGTATTATCTTCACATTCTCCACTTGAAAGTATTTGAATGTATAATTTAGGCTAATCTTGTAATTTTTAATTTTATACAATATAACTTAAATATATAAATTCATAGTAATAAATAAATGTGTCTGAACTGGAATAGTAATTTTTAACTACAGTCTCAAAAGTGTTTTCAAGTATTATTTACATAGGTATTAAAATTTCTCTGTGAGTAACTATATGTTCATTTTTCAAATGAGCTGACAGTTTGAGATAACTGAGAAAGGGAAAATGGCGGGGAGGGTAGTCAGAATCGGCCTGTGTACTTCTTCACTAATACTTGCTGAGTGAGTGCTTGCTGTCGACCAGACACTGGGCGTATCACAGGAGATGAAACAGAACCTAGACCTCATGGAGCTTACTGTTCAAGGAAGAAGAGAGACATTATTGTAAATAATTATGCAAAGAAATATGTGCTTACAAACTATGCTGTGTACTGTGAAAAACAAAGGGAGGCTACTAAGAGATGTCTTAATGTGGCTTCATTTAGACAGGGACTGTTCGGTAAAGCCTTCTCTGAAGATAGGAAAGAATAAATGACCTACGAGAGGTGTCACATTTACCCAGGTGAAGAGCTGGAGTAGGAACATTTCAGGCAGAGAAAACCACATATGGGAAGATGCTGAGGAAGGCAAGCACTTGATGAGTTTCAAGAAAGGTTAATGTGACTAAAATTCAGTGAAGGGCGGAGGGTGGTGCAAAAGGAAGCTAGACAGAGAAGCAAGGAACAGATCGTGCAGAGCTTGTGACCATGCTAAGAATCTGTATTTTAAGTGCAAGAGGAAACCAGGGAAGCATCTTGAGTAGAAAGTCAGATAATCATATTTGTGTCTTTAAAATATTGCTGTGGCTGCTGTGTAGGGAATGGACTGGAAGGGGCAAGAGAGGGAATGGGAGCCTATGCCAGAGGCCATGGGATACAATGGTGGATTGGACTGGGGTGATGGTGATCATAGGATTGAAGAAAAGTGGATAAATTTAAAGGACATACTGGAGGTAGTACTAGGTACATGATAATGGACTGGATTTAGGAGAGAATGAGGAAACAGGAGATGTCAAGAATATTTACCTTGTTGACACAACAACTGGTTGGTCGATGGCTAATAGTGTCATTTAATGACACGGAGTAGCCCTGCAGAACGAGCAAAGCTGGGAGGCTGAGATGTAGAGGTCACAGTTTCAATTTTGAGACTAATTAATCCATTTGCATTCCAAGTATTTAATTTACATTTTATAGTAACAGAGCCACACTCCTCAAACTTTTTGGACCATGTCTTCCACTAAGAAAATCTTAACATAGATTCCAGAGTTCCTGGATTTCAGATGCTACTTTCAATCAAGGATCAATGAAAAGAATAACAAGAATTAACTTTTCAACTAGACTTTTTGCCCTAGATTACAAAATAATATGAACTGAATCTCAGATTGAACAATCTGAAAGAGAGTAATCAGCCAAAAATTTAGCATTGTGACTAAATCTTTTAAAACATGATTGTCTTAGGTTAATATAAGAGGTATTAATGTTCATCATTTTTTTATGACTGAGTAGAACTCCATGGTATGCATGTACCACATTTTATTAATCCATTCATGTATGATGGGCACTTGGGTTGTTTCTACATCTTTGCAGTTGTGAATTGTGCTACCATAAACATCTGAGTGCAGGTGTCTTTTTTATAGAATGTCTTTTTTTCCTTTGGGTAAATATCCAATAGAGGGATTGCTGGATCAAATGGTAGGTCTATTTTTAGTTCTTTGAGGTATCTTCGTACTCCTTTCCATAGAGATTGTACTAGTTTGCAATCCACCATTCTTCTAACTGAAGTATCACAAGAATGGAAAAACAAATACCATATGTACTCACTATTAAATTACAACTAATCATCAACACCTGTGTACACATATAGAAATAACATTCATTGGAAATCATGCAGGAGGGAGCGGGGAGGAGGGGATGGGTAAATTCACACCTAACAGGTACAATGCACACTATCTGGGGAATGGGCACACTTATAACTTTAACTCAAATGGCACAAAAGCAATTTATGTAACCAAAACATTTGTAGCTCTGTAATATTCTGAAATTAAAAAAAAAAAAAAAAGCAATCCACATACGAGGAAATTTGCCTCTAACATTTGCAGGTCCCAGCAAGAAAGCAAATAGAGATCTACATACAATATGTTTAAATATCTACAGGTTATAAGTTAAGGTAACAAACTATTAAGTAAAATATGTTCTATCTGAAAGGACAAATGAAAATTAAAAAAAAAAATGACAGTCTACCTTCCAGATCATACTACCTATAATCTGTGCCCAGACTTCTCTATGCAATAAGATTCCAGATGCTCTCTGGTATTGAATGCAAATTTGGGAGCAAATTTATGTTGCCTTTCTCTAAAACTCATTTAAGAGAGACATCCTACAAACTCAGTGATCCACAGGCTGGAACCACGTGGCAGTGGTTGAGAGCATATAGACAAATCAGGAGAACGGCCTAGGGTACGGTAGAAGTCAGGGTTTAGCCCAGAAGCCTCCTGAGAAAGAATCCCAAGATCTACAGTCAAAGTAGAAAAAACAACCTATCTCTTTTAGGCCAGTAGTTTCATAATTTCCACATTATAGTTGAGTAGTAGGATCATAGCATACAGAAACAATGGAGGCATGGTAATAATTGACAGTAAGAATAAGGAATATTCATTAAATGTGTTTCATGTTTCAGGAACTGCTCTGAATGCTTCCTCTGCATTATACCATTTAATTGCCTCCAAACCCCTTTGAGTTACTTACTTCTATGATCCACATTTTAGAGAACGGAATGGAAGGCTTAGACCTCCTAAGTCATTTGCTGACTCCTGAAGTGGAGTTTCCCACCACAAGGCCACACTGCACCAGCACACAAATAAAAGATGAAACTAAAAAGCCCCAATATTTCTTTAGAGTTAAAGCTAGAAAGAAAAACAAAAACTGTGTATACACTGGTTGCCAAATGTTTTTAAATAATCCAAAATAAGGAAAATGTCTCTGCAGTGCTGGACCATCCTTTTATTACATGGGGTCCTCAAGATACAGCTGATTACTTGCAGACAATTAAAACTACTGTGAGCTTTTGATCTGCACAATCTCTTATAAATCTGCGGATACTGGAATTTGATAATGTAGCTCCTGTCATTGCGAATTTCATCCTTACATCTTCCCATGCTCTTCAAAACACCATTAACTTATAATTGTTCATTTTTTTATTTCCATGATTACAATTCATTTGGTCTTTATGACTGCGCCCTTATTCTTAAGCCCTTAGATGGAACACTTCACTGATCTTTTCTAACACACATTATGTGTTGACACATGAGTCTTAGTGGAAAAAAATTGCTTTAGTTTGAGTTTTTAAAAACTAGCAAAAGCAATGAAATATCTCAATTCAATTTTTAGTAGTGTTCTAAATGATCTGATAATAATTGCATAGTTATGGTAATTTCTACAAAGGATGCAAGTAAAATGAAGAACATTAGACTTTCCTGCTCACCTTTCGGAAACACAGGTTTGGTCCCCTCCACTTCCCATACCATCCATTCTCTTTCTCACAGCAGCAATGTGGTGGCTCCATCTTTAGCATCCTCACCTCCAGCCGGCTGAACTGAGTTTTGAACAATAAACAGAGTTTACGAGATAAGAAGAAAATGGCATTCCAATTGAGGACAGTGTGTACAGTGTACAGCAGTGGCATGAAGGAAATCATCAAAAATGGGGTGGAGGAATGAATGCTAATAGGAGATGAGGCTATGTTAGGTAGGTGGGGACCAAATTTTGAGGGCTTTTTATGCCATCTGAAGGAATCTGAGCAGGTACTTAGGTAACCACTGGCAAACCTGTTTTCCTTCTGTATTCAGGTTCTTCCTACGCTTCCTTCTCCTCCTGTCATCATTTAGGTTGGAAAACAAAGCTAGCCATACCTTTTTAACTTTTTCCATATCCATTCCATCCATTTCGCAGCCTGAGTCTGTGGTTCTGTGTGTGTGAAACTGCTCTTTGGTGGAAGAAAGCCTAACTGAGTGGAACTTTTGAAGACTTTTTAAGCAATTGAAAAATACAAACAAAAATAAAAAAACCTTCAGGAGAAAAAATGCATGTCAGCTCCTGAAGCCGAGAGTGTTCATTTTTTATTCCTGTGCAGTTTTCCCCTATCCTTTTTTTTTAAAACTGGACTTGTTTTATGTACAAAAGCTTGACTTCAAATCAACTAAGTTCCCAGAATATTTTACCCTTTCAGTACCTTCTACTTTCATAATAAGGGCTTCCACTTCAAAGAAAATTGCTCTATAGAGTTTTACCTCATTATCCAATCAAAAGTGTGTGTGCCCCTCCCAAGGCAAGGAACACTGTCTGTTACTACTGGCCCACATGCTGAGGGACCCGCAGAAATGTGACAGACTTTGTAGAACCTGCACAGTAGAAAAGTAAAATCCTGTCAGCAGGCCTAACGAACTTGGAATGTGTTCTGTCCCTCTAATAAATACTGGTTTTACTCTATGGGGAGTGCTGCGTGTTGTTTGTAGTAAGTGTTTGTCATTTCACTTGTTGAAGTTGTGAGCAATAGAAAACCAGATGGCTGTGAGGAGGATGCACTAAATGGAGACTCTTTCAAATTATTCATCAAAATCAGGAGTTGTGTCCCACCACTTCTCAGACACAAAAGTACCAAAATCAAGACTGGTGGATGGCTACCAGACTTCATGAAGTCTGGAGGTCTTAATATTAATCACTTTAATTTTACTATACAATTAAGTAATGATGGATTTAAATGTATTTATAGTACAATTTGAAAATCCTGGGGTAAAAATAGATTCAAGGTAAATCATCACACGTTCCAATTAACGTTTGCTTGGTCTTAGGAGCACGGCATTCCTACGGACATGGGCTACGCAGTGTCCCCTCATCATTCAGGCGTCTACCCTGTACACGTTCAGCTTTACGAGGCCTGGAAGAAGGTTTGGAATATTAAAATCACCAGCACTGAAGAATATCCACATCTGAAACCAGCTAGATACCGGAGGGGCTTTATCCACAAAAACATCATGGTGAGCTTTCTCTGGTATGCATACGAGACGGGACAACTAATTCTGCCAGATTTACACTCCTCATTTGAAGAAAGAAAAAAAGCAAGAAGAACAAATGTTACAAGCGTAACTGTAGGGAAGGCTGCATGCCGCAGGAAGCATATTTGTCATATCTAAGCAAAGGATGTTTTAATTAAAGTCACTTCTATTTTTCAAATATAACTAAATTTTTTTTTTTTTTTACTGACACTACTGCTGGTAAGCAGGCACTGATGTTAAAATACTAAGAAAATATTACATCTAACTTGAACATAATTTTTAGTAACCATCATTTCTTTGAAAAGCTATTTAATATGTAAAACTAAAACTAACACCAACTCTCTCTCTGTTAACCTTTCACAAGGCAGTCAAACTGTGTTCTTCTCTTTACCATGCTAAGCTAAAAAAAAAAACTATTTGCAGCAAGAAGCCATATGCGAAGTCCTGCATAATCATTAACAGATAATAATATGGAGTGCAAATGACAGATGATGTTAATTAAATCATTTATTGCCATTGTCTAATTCTCTCCAGGGCTTCCCTGTTTTGTTTTTCACACGGTGACAAATGTATATTGTCAAAATATGTACCTAATACTTTGTGAGACCTCTCAAAGTAAGTAATTAAATCCCACTTTTTCCCCAAATCAGAAAATCCAAAGAAAGTATGGTGAAGCTAGGAAATAGCCTCCTAATTTAGACTCGCACACTGGCAAGCAACATCACGAAAAAGAACGCTAAGTGGTGAGCCGCCATCACACTCTGTCAAACTGACATGTCTGAAGAGATGTCTGTCTTCTAGAATTAGGTGTAACTGACTTCTTTTCAGACAGTTTTCCAATGTCTGCAAAAATTACAGAGTGGATAATGACATTTAACTTGGATAAACTCCCATCTTGACTTTTCTCTCAATAAAAACTGTTATAAACATTAGATGGGGACATACTGGCCACATTTTATCACAGTCTGCCCTTCCCATGTACTGAAAATGAATTCACTGTTCCTCAAGCTGCCAGCCTTCTGACCAGAGAGTTTAGAAAATCTGGGTTATATTTTTAATTTCTCCTGAAAACATATTTTATCTATATTATAAATGCATGAATCCTGCAGGTAATCAAGGCTCTAACAGATGTCCTGTTTGATGGAACAACCCCTGTAGTTCTACTTTTGCAGCAATCCGTGGAAACTCTCTATATTTGGTCTGTGGGCTCTTGGATGAGAATTTCCAAGTGAGAAATGTTCAGCAGACAGTTGATTATGCAATGAGAGAAGACAGGGCTAGAAGCTATCCGAATAGAGAAGCAAGTTGAGACCACAGGAGCCAATATGTCCTCCTAGGGAGGGATTGTAAAAAAAAAAGCGGGGAATTGAGGAGCAAATCTTAGGTCACACTCGTGTTTTGTTGTATGAGATGAGGGAAAATTTTTTTTGATGATTCATTCACAAACCAAACCCAAAAGACCACATTATCTTCCCTTCAAACCAGCTATTAATCATGCCATTCTTATTTCAGCTCTGCAAGTCAAACATCACACTGACCCCACCACCACCACTGCCAATCAATCTCTACGTTTCATCACTAATTTCTTTGTAGCTTTTTATTTCATTTCCCATAGCCGCCATCTTACTTCACTGTCTTAATTTTCGTGTGTTCACTGTGGCACTGGTTTCCACTTTGTCTGTTCACAGCTTCCATCCACTCCCCAATGCATAGACAGTGCCAACTTTTTAACCTTTCCAAGTCACTGCCTTCGTCCTAGCCTTCCTAACTTTGATTAGTTCCAATTGTTTCCATACCCCCTTAACATGCTCTTCAAAGACCTGAAAATAGCCTGGACCTTTCTATCTTCTCTTTCTCTGGAGCTTACACAGACTCACTCCAGCCAAAAGGGCCATAATAGTTCTGCTGTTTCCACGTCTTTGTCATCCTTTGCACTGAATGACTTCTGGCCACTCTCTACCTATCTCTATTCCCTTTACCTTCAGTATCAAGTCACTTGTCTTATATAACTGAATGTAAAGCTCCTTAGTATTTAGAAGCTCAGTGCCTAACTCATACCCAGCTTGTAACTACTATTCTTCTCTGGATTCCTATTAATACAACATGACATTTTGTAATTCCATTAGGAACAAAAAGCCAATTACATTTCAAAGTGTTTTGAGCCTTAACCAGAGTCTCTGGGCTTCCAGTTTTATTGCATTTTCAAGTGGGCAATTTTTTATCCTCATTCAGTAAGGAACTGATGAAAAACCAGGACTCTCTCCTCTAACCCCTGCTTGTTAAATGTGACTCTCTGCAGAAAGCTGGAGACCTCTAAGAAATTAGACTACACACCCTGACTATGCACTTACTGTTTTTAATGGAAACCCTCATGAGCAGAGATTACCACTAATCCTGCTGACAAAGCTCTAGGTCGTCTTTACTGGGAGCCCCCAGAAGTGCTTATTGGCAGTCACTCCTGATTGAGGCCTTAGGTACAGGATATTGGCTTCAGGTCCCACTGGCCAAGATGCTTGTTGACCATGGCTATCATAATCATCTCCCACTTACTGTCAGCAGCTATCAGGTTTCCGGGGGTCATCAATGTCTCAGAGTTTGAATTTGACAGTGTTGCATGCCCAGTCTGGAGGGCAGTCTGCAGCAGGATGCCTAAGTTCGTTCTCTAGCACCGGAGAGCTGGTTCAAGGAACACGCTTATCATTCTGCAACACTAAACTTAAGAAGCGAGACAATGGAATGTGACCCCAATCACACTCCTGGTCATCTCCTCAGCACCCTGTGGTGTTCCTGACTCTCCCAGGACTCGGCGATCCTCATACTCAACAGCAGGAGTGACCACCCAGGATCCTGGCACTTCCTCTTCATTGTGTTCAAATTCAAATAATTTAGGGAATAGACAAAACTCAAATTTCTTTTCACTTCTCTCTCCATTTTGCATAGAATTGGCACTAGCAAGTTCCAAGGATGGCTCTGTATGTATTCCATAATTTTCCCAGCAAGATATTCAGAACTGAACCCTGAAAGTGATTAAGAGTCACATACTTTTAAAATGTAACAGTAACCTGACATTGAACACATGTGGGCATTTTATTATTTGACTTTTGGGTCTTTCTCCTTACCTTGATACATCTCACATCCTTCAAAAGTAGAAGACATACGCCTTTGTGTTTTTTCACATGAACTAGCATGGAACTAGCATATAGAACTAGCACGCTAGCATGGAACTGACTCTGTGCTATGCGTTAGCATAGAGCCTATAACTAGTTCCACTAGCATAGAACTAACTCTATGCCATGGGCTAGCATAGAGTTTAGAATAAGTATTTGTTAAATAGGCCGAGCGCGGTGGCTCATGCCTGTAATCCTAGCTCTCTGGGAGGCCGAGGCGGGCAGATTGTTTGAGCTCAGGAGTTCGAAACCAGCCTGAGCAAGAGCGAGACCCCGTCTCTACTAAAAATAGAAAGAAATTAATTGAACAACTAAAACTATATAGAA
>CAUYSK010042975.1:0-46212 GCA_963575035.1 Avahi laniger
ATTTAAGCCTCTGCCCTACTGCCATTAAACGAGACTTGATCAGACTCCTGTCTTGTCTCCATTTCTTGTGTCTTGCCTTTCCCATTTCCCACTCCCTCCTCCCAGGTACCCACGAATAACTGGTTCCGTGGGTCGGGACAATGTCTGAATATCTCTATGGATATAAATTTGGAAACGTTGAGGAAATAGACAAATTACTGGAAACACACAATCTCCCCAGGCTCAATCATGAAGAAATAGTACTGAACAGAACAATATGAAATATCAAATTTGAAGCAGCAATAAAAAAAATCTCCCAACAAAATAGTCCTGTACCAGTTAGGTTCACAGGCAAATTTTATCAGAACTACAAAGAAGAACTGGTATCTATCTTTCAGAAATTAATTCATAATATCAAGATGGAAGGAATGCTTCTCAACTTGTTCTGTGAAGCCAATATCACCTTCACACCAAAGCCAGGAAGGACATAAAAAAAAATAAAACTATAGACCAATACCCCTTATGAATATAGATGAAAAAATTCTCAATAAAATGCTAGCAAACTGAATTCAGCTTTTCATCCAAATAATAATCCACCACAAGCAAGTGGGCTTTATCCCAGAGATTCAAGATTGGTTCAACATACACAAATCTATAAATTTAATTCACCACATAAATAGAAGCAAAAACAAAGACCATATGATCCTCTCAATAGATGCAGAAAAAGCATTTGACAAAATACAGCACCCTTTTATTATAAGAATACTTAACAAAATAGGCATAGATGGAAAATACCTCACAATTAAAAAGGCCATATATGACAAACTCACAGCCAAGATCATGCCAAATGGGAAAAATTGAAAGCATACTTGCTTATAACTGGAACCAGACAAAGATGCCCACTGTCACCACTTATATTCAACATACTGCTGGAAGTCCTAGCCAGATCAATCAGGCAAGAGAAGGTAGTCAAGGGTATCCAAACGGGAAAACAAGAGGTCAAACTATCACTCTTTGCTGATGATATGATCTTATATCTAGAAACTCCAAAGAATCTTCCAGGAGACTCCTGAAATTGATAAACAAATTAAGCAAAGTCTCAGGTTACAAAATCAATCTACATAAACCAGTAGCATTCCTGAACACCAATAACAGTGAATCCAAGAATCAAATCAAAGTCTCAATACCATTCACAATAGCAACTAAGAAAATAAAATATTTGGGAATATATTTAACCAAGGAGGTGAAAGACCTCTACAGGGAGAACTATGAAACAATGAGGAAGGAAATAGGAGAGGATGTAAACAAATGGGAAAATAAATAAGCTCATGGATCAGCAGAATCAACATTGTCAAAATGTCTATACTATCCAAAGTTACTTACAGATTCAATGCAATATCCATGAAAATACCAATGTAATTTTTTGGGGATCTAGAAAAAATAATTCTATGCATTATATGGACCCAGAAAAGTCCCCGAATAGTCAAAGCAACCTTAAGCAAAAAAAGCAAAAATAACAAATTGGGAGGCATCATGTTACCAAACTTCAAGCTATACTACACTGCTATAGTAAACAAAACAGCATGGTACTGGCACAAGAACTGAGACATTGACCAATGGATCAAAACAGACAACCCAGACATAAAGCCATCTATATAGAAACAACTGATCAGACAGTAACATATACTGGGGAAAAAAGCCCTATTCAGTACATGGTTCAGGGAAAATTGGATAGCCACATGCAGAAGACTAAAACAGGATCTGCACTTCTCACCACTCATAAAAATTAATTGATGATGAATAACAAACTTAAACCTAAGTCATGAAACTATAAGAATTTGAAAATAAAATGTTGCAAAAACTCTTTTAGATAGCAGCCTAGGCAAATAATTTAAGAAGAAGATCCTAAAGGCAATCACAGCAACAACAATAATAAATAAATGGGACTTTATTAAATTAAAAAGTTTCTGCACAGCCAAGGAAACAATCAATAGAGCGAATAGACAGCCCACAGAACGAAAGAAAATATTTGTATGTCATATATTCGATAAAGCAGTAATAACCAGAATGTACCAAGAACTCAGGCAAATCAGCAAGAAAAATCCAATAACCCTATTAAAAAGTAGGCAAAAGCCATGAACAGAGCTTTTCAAAAGAAGATAGACTTATGGCCAATAAGCATAGGAAAAAATGCTCAAAGTCTCTAATCACAAAATACAAGTCAAAACCACAGTGAGATATCATCTAACTTCAGTTAGAATGGCTTTTATCCAAAAGTCCCAAAACAACAGATGCTAGTGTGGATGTGAGGAGAAAGGAACACTTTTACACTGTTGGTGTGACTGCAAACTGTTAATAGGACAACCTCTATGGAAAGTATTATGGAGATACCTCAAAGAACTAAAAGCAAACCTTCCATTTGATCCAGGGGTTTCCCCAAAGGAAAAAAAAGTCATTTTATAAAACAGACACCTGAATTTGAATGTTTATTGCAGCACAACTCACAAACACAAATATGTTTAATCAAGTGCCCATTGATACATGAGTAGATCAATAAAGTGTGCTATGTATATACACCATGGAGTACTCCTCAGTACTACTCATTTTTTTTTTTTGGAAAAAAAATGTTGAACTAATACCCTTTTTAACAACCTGGATGAAACTAGACACCATTCTTCTAAGGGAAGTATCACAAGAATGGAAAAACAAACACCACATGTACTCAGTATTAAATTGCAACTAATCTATCAACACTCATGTGTACATATGGAAGTAAAACTCAACAGAAATAATGCAGGTAGGAGAGGATGGAGAGGTTGGGTAAATTCACGCCTAAAGAGTGCAATGCATACTATCTGGGTGATTGGCACACTTATAACTTTGACTCAAACAGTACAAAAGCAATTCATGTAACCAAAGCATTTGTACCCCAGTAATATACTAAATTTTTTTTAAAATGAAATAATATGGGTAAATGTTCCTAGTACATCGTGTGACATATAATAGCCACCTAATAAGTGTCAGTGGCTGCTGATGTATTATTTACATTAGTATTAATAAAAGAGGTTTTAATTAACCGGATTTCAGCAAACAGGATGCTATAATTTTTAGAACTTAGATACTAGGATCAGAGCTATTGTCCTCTGGACAATAGAAAAACCAGAGAAAGATTAAGGATATTATAGGAAGGCCAGAAACATTAAAGAATGGATCAGTGTGAATGTTGGCTGTGAATTCCTTATTTCTGTAGTGTCTATTTCAAACGCAATCTGGTATGCTTTGAATCTTAGGCTTAGAATCTAAAAACCAGGCCACACATTATGATTCTTCTTTTCTTATTTCAAGAAATGCTTCCTTTCTAGATGATTGCAACAAAAACCAAGGCATATCCTTGACTAGGAATAAACAGTATTGTGAATTAATGGTTTGTATTGTTATGGGCTTACCATGCTTTACCAAGTAAACTATGTTGAACCTCCTGGAATACATAAACAATGTTCTCCAGGTGCTTGTGTGACTCACTCTTCATTCAGTTGTGGCCTTTTCTCTCTAAAAATCTTATTTATTTAAAGTAATCCTTCATCTTGTTTTAGTTTCTTGAAAGCATTTATAACTTACTAAAATGACTTTGATTATGTTTTTTTCCACTTTATAATTGTGCCCCCTCATTGTTCAAATTTCTTATTCTTTACACTTGATGATATTTGAGAATGTTATGTGCATTTTATTTTAATTTATTAATTTTGATGTGATATAAACATGTAATAAAGCACACTTTTTGACTTGAATATTTTAATCCATCTAGTTTTCTCTCATGGTCTATACTTAAGTTAGGTAAAATGCTATACTTAATTTTAAATAAATATTATTAGTCCAGTACTTAATTGATAAATAATTTACAGATAGCACTTTCACATTCTCCTCTTCTCAGATCTGCCCTTCCCACTATATTATATATATATAAATATATATATACTATATACCCTTTTCTGTCTATGTATTAGAGGATATGAATGAGGAAGCTAGATTTTTACATGTGTTTGAGTCATATTTTTTCACATATCAAGATGCATACTCCCCTTAATTTTTTGCAGTAATAAAAAAGCAAAGTTTTAAAATGGAATGTTTGCTGAATACATATGAACATTTTTTACTCTGAAATTCCTATACTAAATCACCAGTTTTTATTATTACTGATTCTTCTATTTTATAAAGATATTAAAAATATTTGCAAAATAACATTCAAAAAATGCATGGTGCCTTATACAAGCTTTTACTAAGCAGCTCAGGATGGTGTCTTCAAGTAGCTTGGAGCAATCATTATAGGCATCAGTATTAAGACCACGTACAAAAAGAATTTGTAATGCAGATTTTGCCCCTTTGGAAAAAGTATGTGTTTGCCTCCCTGACCGTGCTGGCCATGGTTTCAGAGACGACACGCTGTTATTTAAGTTCAGCAATAGAAAAGGATTGGCAATTTCTGCCAAACATGAAGAAATATGACCCTCAGGCTTTCCACAACTCTAGTTTTCCATTTCTACCAGTCTATTTTCGACCATCACTCTGTGTAGTAAACTCAGTGGTGACACCCTTCTTTCCCTCCAGTTAACTACCATCACAGATTCAAGACAGAGAATGGTAAGTAGGAGATCATACAGGTAACAAAATGGATTGTAATCACCAACTTTGCCTTTTTAATAAAGATTCTTTAAGACAGACAACACATAAAAAGTCGAAGAATATTGTAAACATCGCTATTGTGTCTGTCTTGCTCACAGTTGTATGGGCAGCACTTGGAGTAACTCCTAATATACAGTAGATTTGCTGTATCCATCTGATAAATGAAAAATTGAAAAAAGTACACCAAAGCACAAGCAACGAAAGCAAAAATAAAAAGTGAGACTACATCAGACTAAAAAGCTTCTGCACAGAAAAGAAGCAATCAACAGAATGAAAAGACAACCTATTAAATGGGAAAAAATATTTGCAAACCATATATTTGATAAGGGTTTAATATCCAAAATATATAAGGGAATCCTACAACTCAGTAGCAAAAAAACCAAAATTTGAATAGATATTTCTCAAAGGAAGACATAGAAATGGCCAGTGGGTATATGAAAAGATGTCCAACACCACTAATCATCAGGGAAATGCAAATCAACATGACAATAAGATACTGCCTCACACCTGATAGAACGGCTATTATCAAAAAAAAAAAAAACCCAAAAGATAACAAGTGTTGGCAAAGATGTGGAGAAACTGGAAGCCTGTTATACTGTTATACTGATGGTGGGAATGTAAAATGGCACAGCTGCTATAGAAAACAGTATGGAGGTTACTCAAAAAATGAAAAATGAAAGTGGTATATAATCCAGCAATTCTATTTCTGAGTATATGTCCAAAAGAATTGAAATGAGAATCCTATAGAGATATTAGCACTCCTATGTTCATTGCAATGCTATTTACAATAGCCAAGCTGTCGAAACCACCCAAATGTCCATCAACAGATGAATGGATAAAGAAAAGGTGGTATAAATACACAATGGAATACTAGGAGAAGGAAATCCTACTATTTATAACAACATGGATGAATCTGGAGGATGTTGGGCTAGTGAATTAAGCCAGCCACAGGAGGACAAATAGTGATGATTCCACTTATACAAGTTATCTAAAATAGGCATATTCATGAAACAGAAAGTAGAATGGTGTTTGCCAGGGGTTTGGAGGGTGGGGAGGTGGTATTTAACATATAGTTTCAGTTATACAAGATGAATAAGTTTGAGAGCTACTATACAATATCATTCTATAGTTAAAACACTGTATTGTGCACTTAAATTTTTCAAGAGGATAGATCTCATGTTGAGTGTTTTTAAAATAATAAAATTTAAAAATTAAAAACTAGAAAGAATCCTTATTGGGTATCTTTCAATACTATTCATCCCTAGGCAAACCTTGGAAAGATAAGCAAGCAATCTCTGAGAATCTGCAGGCAAAGACTTAGAGGATTTGAAAACAGTTCAGAGAAGAGCTACATATCTGAGAAAAACCTGGAAAAACGGGAAAAAAGGCAGATTTTTAAATTTGCAATTATTTACCCTGCAGATAGAAAAGGGAAGTAACATAGTATTGGTCATCATGAGCAAATGAGAAATGATCACCAGAACAAAATGATAAATTGTCCCTAATTCCAATGAAGAAAATGCTATACTTAATTTTTCTGTAAAAAAGAAAAAGTGTATAAGGGTCAAATGGCAGTATGAAATTCTAAACCTCCTAGCATTTCCTCTGAAATGCACACATTTCAGGTGCTTTTGAAAATAGTCAATTTTTTCAGTCATTTGGATTTTAGGCATGGTCCTGACAGGGGAAGACTAGAAGTTTTCTCAAGAAAGGTCAACTCTGTGTGTGTGTGTGTGTGTGTGTGTGTGTGTGTGTGTGTGTCTGTATGTGTGTGTGTGAGAGAGAGAGAGATCAATTTGATAAATTAGCAAGATATAAAAAGTCTGTTGAAATAGCTATATTCTATATTGTTCGGTCAGATCCTGAACTTGGCTGTACCACTTTGCAAGAAGGCTTTTACCCAAGGCCTCTTACTTTCTCACCAGAGAAAGTTCCTATGCCTGATTTAAGAAAATAGTTTGACAGATGTGGATAATTGGATAATTTTGAGACTGTCCGGAGTACACAAGTGAAGTTGATCAAAGTGGAAAAAAAACAGGATCTCTGATTATGCTGTAAGTCCACAGCCAAAAGAGCAATTGTTATGAATGTTCTTTTGTTTAATAACTTGCTGTGTTTAATAACTTTAAATATTTTATTTCAAAATATTACAGGGGTACAAATGTTTTAGGTTACATGGAACCACTTTTGTAATGCTTGAGTCAGGGCTATATGTGGGCCTATCACCCAGATAGTGTTCATTGTACATGTGAGGTAGGTTTTCATCCACCCCCTCTTTCCCCCTCCCCTCTGCTTGAGTTCCACTGCGTTGTACTTCCCTCTGTGCATGTGTGTGTTCATCATTTAGTTCCAATTTAATACCAAGTACATGTGATGTTTCTTTTTCCATTCTTTAAATACTTCACTTAGGATATTGATCTCCAGTTCCATCCAAATTGTTGCAAAAGACATTAATTCATCCTTTTTTATGGCTGAGTAGTATTCCATGGTAGACATATACCATACTTTATTAATCCACTCATGAATTGATGGGAATTTATACTAATTTGCAGTCCCATGAACAGTGTATAAGTGTTCCTTTCTCTCTGCATTCACACGAGCATCTGTTGTTTTTGGATGTTTTAATAAAAAACATTCTATTATCACAGGGGTAAGGTGATATCTTATTGTGGTTTTAACTTGCAATTCCCTGATGGTTAGAGATATTGAGCATTTTTTTTCATATGTTTATTGGCCATTTCTCTACCTTCTTTTGAAAAGCTTTTATTCATGTCTCTTGTCCACTTTTTAATGGGGTTGTTTGTTTTCTTCTTGTTGATTTGCTTGAGTTCTTTGTAGGTTCTGGTTATTAGCCCTTTTTTGGAAGCATAGCTTGCAAATATTTTCTCCTATTCTGTATATTGTCTATTTGCTCTTTTTATTATTTCCTTAGCTGTACAGAAGCTTTTAATTTAATCAAGTCCCATTTATTTATTTTTGTTGTTGCTATGATTGTCATTGGGGTCTTCTTCACAAATTCTTTGCCTCGGTGGATATCTAGAAGATTTTTTTTTTCAACATTTTCTTCTGGAGTTCTTAAGATTTCATGCCTTACATTTAAGGTACTTATTCTCAAGTATCTCTTCTATTTTATGAAATTATTAAGTATTTTTGTTATCTTTGTTTTGTTTTTTATCTTAACATGTTTAGAGTAACAAGTAAACAAAAATATATATGTAGGTACTATATTTAGCCTCAATCCACTATTCTAAAATTGATATTCTTCCTTTTCACACATTCCTGAAACAGAAGATAAATTAAAACAGAATAATATCAGAGATTACATAAATAGCAAACATAGAAATCATGGAATTCTTTTGTAAGGGGAGTTTCCTGCTCATGTGACCTACCTCATACACAGAACCTCAAATGAAAACCAATTAGACTTGTATCAGTGATCCTTCATTTATGCATTTAAGGTAATTAAGTCACGATACAGTTTACTCTGTTCAGAAAACCACTGGAATCATTAATAGGATTTTAATATTGCCTTATTAAATGAAACAAGTTTCACTACCAGGGGACTACTTCAAATGTTGTATTTTTGAGTTAAGGATGAAAATATTTCATTGTTTTAAATAAAAGTATTTATTTAAACAATTATTAAGACTTAAATGTAAGCCATGAAACCATAAGAATTCTAGAAGAAAATATAGGAAAAGCTCTTCTAGATATTGGCTTAGGTGAAGAATTTATGAAGAAGGCCCCAATGACAATCACAGCAACAACAAAAATAATTGAATGAGGCTTGATTAAATTAAAAGCTTCTGTACAGCTAAGGAAATAAGCAACAGAGCAAGTAGACAACCTACAGAATAGGAGAAAATATTTGCAAGCTGTACATCTAATAAAAGATTAATAACCTGAATCTACAAAGAACCCAAGCAAATTAGCAAGAGAAAAGCAAACAACTCCATAAAAAAGTGGCAAAATACACGAGCAGAAGCTTTTCAAAAGAAGACAGACAAATGGCCAATAAACATATTAAAATGTTCAACATCACTAATTATCAGGGAAATGCAAATTAAAACCACAATGAGATACCATCTTACCCCAGTTATAATAGATTGGCTTTTATTAAAAAGTCCAAAAACAACAGACACTTGTGTGCATGCAAAGAGAAAGGAACACTTATGCACTGCTGGTGGGACTGCAAACTAGTACAACCCCTATGTAAAACAGTATAGAGATTCCTCAAATAACTGAAAGTTGACCTACCCTTCAATCCAGCAATCCCACTACTGGGTATTTATTCAAAGAAAAAAAAGTCATTTTATCAAAAAGGCACCTGCCCTCAAATGTTTATTGCAGCACAACTCACATTTGCCAAGATGTGGAATGAGCCCAAATTTCCATCAATTCATGAGTGGATTAATAAAATGTGGTATATGCATACCATCACATACTACTCAGCCATGAAGAAAGATGACTTAATGTCCTTTGCAACAATATGGAAACTATTATCCTAAGTGAAGTATCTAAAGAATGGAAAAACAAACACCACATGTACTCACTATTAAATTGTAACTAACTGATGAGCACACATTTGCATAGAAGGAAGTGTATCTCAATGGAAATCAATTGGGGGAGAAGGGAGAGGAATAGATGGGCATAAACCTACCTATTCAGTACAATGAACACTATTTGGGTGATAGGCACACTTATAGCCATGACCCAAGCATTAAAAAGTGATCCATATAACCAAAAACGTTTGTACCCCTGTAATACTTTGAAATAAAAAAGAAACAATTATGCAAACTATTTAATATTTCCTTTTTATTATCTTAAAGTTATTATACAAAGAAAACATTTAAGAAGTACATGCATAGATACATTCAGGTTGTAAATCAGAGTGGAAAAGAAAGAAAGATGAGCGTATGTACTTATTCTTGGAAATTCAGCTGCTAAAGCTCTTTATGATATGAGAAATGTGATTGGAGAAATCCAACAAATATTTTTCTTATGCTAAAAATAAAAAGTATCTCAATAGCTTGATGATTTCCATCCCACTGCTTCTTTTTAAATAAGGGATTGATCTAGGATTGTATACAAAATTTTTCCCCAGAAATTTCTTGCAACACTACAACAATGGGAAATTTTTATAACTAACAAATACTTTTTTTAAGATCTAGTCAATATCTTAGTTAGAAAAGCTATTGATTATCAAAGACTTTCTCGTGCAATATGAAAAAATATTATGTAATGCCAAATATTAATTATGGTTAATATAATTTCACAATTACAGAATTTATATTGATGAATTTTTAAAAATGCATTTGCTAATTCATTGCTTCATACTGATTCCTGTCCATAAATCTCAGCCGGAAGAATTATAATTATAATCAGAACTACAGTATAAAGTATGTCATGCACTGAGTATCGTAACATAACTTCCTGAGCAAGCAGGACAAGAAGATGAATTATTAGACAGAGAAGTGAGGAACTGGCACTTTTCAGAATGGAAGTAAAATAAAAGCCATTTGATTTAGAGCTTAATGGTAGGACTAACGTTATTCATAGGGCCTTGGGCATAGTTCTCGTAACATGAACATGAATAATGTACAATGTTCATTTACAAGTTTACAAGCCCAGCTCACTTGTGGCAATCGTGGTGGGGGTCAGTTAACTGGTAAGTAGAATTTATTTTTGACTCTGGTGGCTGTGGAGCTTTCTCTGATGGTTATATTAAAGAAAGTAGGTTGTAATACTGAGTATGTTCTTATGACTTATAATAGATTATGCACAAAACTAGTTTGGATGAACCTGGTAATTGACCTGGAGATAGGGAGTTCTCTGAAGAGATACTCTATGCTTTCATTAGCATGAACACCACATGCAAAAGCCAACATATATTATATGCTCTTAATTGCTAATAATTTTAGTGATATTGATTGAACTGTAAAATACAAAACTCATACATGAAAAGGCATAGGAATCCCAATGCTTTCTTACCTCCCTCCATTTCTGTCTTCTAATTATATTAAAGTGGTGAAATATTTTTATTTTTTAACTCAGAAATATAAAAATTGAAGTAGTTCCATTGGTAGTGAAACTGACCACAGCTCAAGTTCCTAGGGCCTAACAATACTTTGGTCCAGTCTAAAACAAGCCAGATGTTCATACAATCTCTCTTCACAGATTATTATCTGAGCCATGTCATTTCTCGGCATGGTGGGTGCTGCATTGAGAAATTTGTTTGTAGATCAAATAACTTCACTAATCTTCTTTTTCTTCTTGCAATATCAGCAGAGTGAACACTTTATGACTTCTTCATATGGTTTTAAAAAAGAATACCAAATCAATAAATAAATCCTACACCAGCTCTGAGATTCTTCCCTGCACCAATCCCAGAAAAACTGCATTTAAGTACAGAATTCATTTTAGCAACTTTCACTCTATAAAAATGTTATTATTACTGAGGAGGAAGAAACAGAATTAGCAATATGAAAAGAATTGCTGTGCTATATTTGCATGCTTCTTAACAATGATAAGAAAGAAATGCCTATGATATATATTTTCGACAGTTTGACAGTTTTGTTGTTCAGATTTGACGTTCGACATTTAAAAGACAAGTAATTGAAACTGCTATTACCCTGCCAAACAGAGTTCATGAGCTACTGTTATGGATTGTCATAGATGTTAGGGAGATGACATTTTCATAAACTTTACTATCAGTCTGTTTAAATGGTAAGGTGAATAATGTACTTGCTATTTCTCATGGTAAATGTGTTACAATACTTCCTTAAAGTGCTTATAGTATTCATATTAGCTTCCTACTTGTTCCATATGCACCAGTTCTATGTATCGATTAACCATACGATGATCTCTCTAACATTTAACATGAGAATACATAAGTGCTTTAATTACACTATGTTGTTTCCTTAGCAACCTTCCTGTGAAATGTATAGAGAATATTTCTTTATAATTTTAAAACAGGATTTTACATGTATGAATTCAAAATATGTGGATATATTAAATGCATAAGCAATCTTCCCTTTTTCATTTTATTTAGTCACTATGTTAAAATTGCATACCACTTAAAAACATAAACCTTGCTATATATTGTCATATTATTTTATTTGTAGATAACATATTCTTGGAAAGATGGATGTTAGGTACTTAAATCAGGAGCCCAAAGAATAGCTAGGAGTAATCTCAGAGAACATGGCCTCTGTATCATCCAAAATATTTGTTGTTTGGTTCAATAACAGATGTGAAATCTGTTCTTGGGGAATGTTCCTTAAATACCTTAAATCAATCTCAATTTTTATTGTTTTATCAAAAATTTTTTTCTCTAGACTAGACCTATAACAATATAATGAAAAAGCAGAAATATCAGAACAAAAGGAACGTATAATTACTCAGGTAACATATTTTTAATGATGTGGGGGTTCTATGCCACCTATTATAATCAAAGAAGTTTTCTATCATCTATTTCCCTTCTTTAACGAGTTCTAAAATCCAGCTTCCAATTAAATTAATTTTTGGAATACAATTGTTGCTGTAATTTTTCTGTGATAATTATTGCAGAAAGTCTTTACTCGCATTACTGCAAATGCCATTTTCTAACCAATCGGTACAATAAAATGACTTTAGCAATGTTTGTTCCTATTTGTATTAATTCACTATAAATTTAGTGTTTGAGACATTTTTAGGAAAAAACATTTATTACTTTGCAGATTATATTGAGAAGCATATACATTTTTACTACACATTTATTTTTAAAGGAAAGAATTTTCAGAGATATGATATTTGGTATGAGATAAAAACTATATTCTATAACTCAAACTATCTGTCTCCAGATAATTAGTGGATTATTTCAAGAAAAATAAACATTTATTTATTCTTTACCTTTTTTCAAAAATGATTTTATGTGGCTAATATAAACAATTTGGTAGAACAAAATACAAGACAGGAAAAGAAGAAAGGAAAGAAAGGAGAAAGGAAGGGAGAGAGAGAAGAAAGAAAGGAAAAGAAGAAAGAAAAGGAGAAAACCAAAATTTACTGGCTTAGGAATACTGTTATAAAAATTATTTTCTTAATCAAATTTAAAGATAAATTAGTTCAAAGCAATTTTTAGCATTTATAAGTACTGTAATTGTATATCAGCAATACACAGTACATTTAATACTGTTTTGGTAACAACAATCAAGACTCTATTTTCTTATGTTATCAGCTACTATGTACATCCACAGAGAATTTATGACTGCAGAACTAGATCTTACAAGTATAGATTTAGAATTACCTTTTTTCATTCTTTCAAGTTTTTGTTAAATTTATTACCTGAGCAGTTCCTGATGTCTTGACTGAATTATGTAGACTTCTTTCTTCTCCTAATAGAAAGCAAATAAAATTTACTCATCCTGCACCGAGATCTCAATGTTTCTTGCTTTCTATTTCATTTTTTACATTTGGAACACTATTTTCAGGTAAAGTTGAAAAAGCCTTGTTTATCTTTCATTCAAAATGCATGTTTGTTTTCATTTATTGTATTTTGTGTGTCAGAACGATCAATTAAAAAGGTACTATCATGAATTACTTTTTCTAATTCACCTTCTGAAATGTGTTCTTGTCACTTAACTTCAGCTCTTCTGTATTTACTTTTTCAATGGGAAAATTCTGTTTGGAAGTTAGCCAAACTACACACTTAAACTTTTTCTTAAGCATTTTATTGATGACTAGCGTCAGTTATCATCCCCTGCTAATCTTTTAAGATAATATAACAGCAGTTTATAATGAAATAAATCACAGTAAGTTGTTATTCTAAGTAAAATTTCTTTTAACCAAGTCAAAATCTGATTCTCTTCCCAAAGTTACCATCATATATTTTGCCTGACCAAAATAGCAATTTATTGCTTTATTTAGCAAACTATTTTCCTATCTGCAGGTTAGAGATTTTGTTATGAGAAGAGTTAAAAATTATTCATTTGTTCTCTCTCTCTCTCTCTTTCTCTCTGTGCATGCAATATAATTATTACTTTCCATAAAATTTCAATTTCAGTACTAATTTAGAAATACTTGGTTTTTGGCACTTTTGTTTAAGTTTTGCTTGGTATAACTGCCCACACAAAAATATGAAAAGCACCAAATAGTATCTTTACCCTAGGGATGGGGGGAGAGACAAACAGAGACAGAGACAGAGGAATTGCAAGAAAGCACACAAGATTTTTCTTCTAACAAGTTCCCTAGTGTACTTTGAAACAGAGGCAGAAGATAAACCTAGAACTCAATTGTTGCTTTTTACCACAAGTGACAAAATGATAGGAAAGATTTATAGAATGGAATGTCAATGAAAAAATAGTTATGTAATTGCCTTTGATTATAAGAATAAACATTGTGAAGAATTTTAGTAATTAAGAAATTATGAACACAAAATGCTATATTTACACACTTTGGTTGTGTATTCAGAAAATAATTAAAGAATACCATATTGTAATGGAATTCTGGGCCATTAGAAATAAAATTGTAATACTTCATATTTTAAAATATAAAATTGTTTTACTTTTATATTTTACTTTTTTATTTTTATTTCAGAGTATTACGGAGGCACAAACACTTTGATTACAAAAGTTGCCTTTGCACCACCCAAGTCAAAGCTACAAGCATGCCCATTCCCCAAGTTAATTCAATGATGTTGATATTCAAGTTCAAGCAAACACTGATATTTTTTCTTTTCTTTTTTTTTTTTTTAGACAGAATCTGGCTATGTTTTCCAGGATAGAGTGCCATAGCGCCAGTCTAGCCCACAGCAACCTTAAACTCCTGGGCTAAAGGGATCCTCCTGCCTCAGCCTCCTGAGTAGCTGGGACTACAGGCATGTGCCACCATGCCCAGCTAATTTATATATATATACATATTTGTAGTTTTCCAGATCATTTCTTTCTATTTTTTAGTAGAGACGGGGCCTTGCTCTTGCTCAAGCTGGTCTCGAACTCCTGACCTTGAGCAATCCAACCGCCTCGGCCTCCCAGTGTGCTAGGATTACAAGCAGAGCCACCGTGCCCAGCCAAACACTGATTTTTAATCTTTGACTATTTGGCATTCAGCAAAATTTGTATTCAGGGTGTTCCTATTGTGGACTGTGAAAACAGTTACTAAAGTGGTTCACCTTACTTGACCATCAGCTTCCCCAAATTTTTAATTTATGCCATAAGAATAAGTTTTCTACAATAAACTTTCCAATTAAACTTATTAGCTATATATGCTGTATAAATCGGTCTATGTATTTTTCATATACATACTTACATATTTTTTCTCATTTTTAATTCAAGGTCATAAATATCAGTTTTATTTTGTAATACTACAAATAATTTATTTGTATGTGTTTACATGATTCATGTTAAACAAAGAGGAAATTTTCTACATTTTTATTATATTTTCCCCACTACCTCTTCTTATGGTTACAACTGAAAAATAAAATGCCATGATTATTTCTTCCATTTATCTGAAAAATACATTTCCATTTAAACTTCATTTCCCCAGTTCACTTGTATAATCTGTGAGATTATCATTGAAAGTAATAGGTCAATATGTTCATGCCTCTCTTTCTTTAAGGGAGTACAAAATAATCAGCACTCAAGACTCCAAAATCACTTTTCTTACTGTCTATCACTGTCCTTACCTTTTAAAATATTCTACTATGTTTGATAGACGTTAAAGAAACCTATCCTTGCTTTACAGGAATCCATAGCAAGAGAGAAAACTGGGGTTTTTTCAATGTTTTAGGATCCTGTGTTCCAGCGTTTGGAATAATTTCCTGGCCTGCTGACCTGGTAGTCTGCTTCCCCCTTGTTTTAGGACAAAATAATACTCACATGGAGGCCAAATCGTTTTGAGATTTGTTCCAAGTATCATTCTGATGGAGCCTTTTGGCCATATATCACATTCCACTGTGTAATTTAGTGTGACCCAAGCTGATGGTCAAAACCCTGTGGCTGTCAAGCACACAGATATTGCCTGAGTTTTATCTAATAACACCCAAGAGAACATGGGTTTTAAATTTCTTACAGAAGCAATAACTTCACCAAATGTTATTTCTCCGATCATTTGGAAATGCTTTCTTTTAACTTTTAAAATAGCTGAGAAATGTTCCTGATACTAAAGACAGGAAGAAGAAAAAAAAAAACACCTAATGATGTTTTTTTTAAGTTTATAGATTTGTTTCCTTTAGCATGCAGACTAATGAATAAAATGAATAAACATCTTTCCAAACTCTCCATTCCACCTCTATTGTACATAACACTGAATTGCCACAACTTCTAAGCACTAAAGAGAAGGAAACAAAGATTATCATCTAAAAGGGCCCAGGCCCACCACAGAGGAGTAAAATGTACTGCACCCTGAGATAGGAAAAGATGACTGTACCAAATATGTAGATGGCCTCAGACTGAACAAAAATATAAACTAGACTGATAATTAGAAATATAATTATCTATTGATGTTTAACTACGATAGATGCATTCCAAGAGTTAAGACATAGTGAGTATTCTGAAGACTTTGAAGAGGAGCTTGAATAATAAGAGCTGCCTAAAATATCAAAGAGGTACTATAGCAGTTTGATGGTTAACATGCTCATGTTCATCATACATTTATGTTTCATAGGTACAGTGATTTTACAACGGATCGTTGATCAGGTCAGATCAAAATGACAGGAAGGAGCACAGTTTGAGGAGAAAGAAAAGAAAAAAGATTCTCCAGATCATTCTAGAGAAAAATCTTTAAATATTTCACAAGATGATTTTGACACTGATACAGAACGTGATAACAATCTGTCATCTCTCTTAAGCAGAAAGATTGAATCAAAGATTTTTAATAGTTCAAACATGCCTTCTAGAGTTTTTTAAATGTTTTTTTATTTCAACATATTACAGAGATATAAATGTTTAGGTTATATATATTGCCTTTGCCCCACCTGAGTCAGAGCTTCAAATGTGTCCATCCCCCAGATGGTGCATGCCACACCCTTTAGGTGTTTATATACCCACACCATCCTCCCTCCTCCCATCTGTCCAACACCCAATGAATGTTATTACTATATGTGCACTTAAGTGTTGATCAGTTAATACCAATTTGATGGTGAGTACATGTGGTGCTTGTTTTTCAGTTCTTGGGATACTTCACTTAGTAAAATGGATTCCAGCTCTGTCCAGGATAATACAAGAGGTGCTAGATCACCTTGTTTTTATGGCTGAGTAGAACTCTATGGTATACATATACCATATTTTATTAATCCACTCATGTATTGATGGGCACTTGGGTTGTTTCCATATCTTTGCAATTGTGAATTGTGCTGCTGTAAACATTCAGGGGCAGGTGTCTTTTTCATAGAGTGTCTTTTGTTCTTTTGGGTAGATGCCCAGTAATGGGATTGCTGGATCAAATGGTAGTTCTACTTGTAGCTCTTTGAGGAATCTCCATATTATTTTCCACAGAAGTTGTACTACTTTGAAGTCCTACCAGCAGGGTAGGAGGGTTCCTATCTATCTGCATTCACACAGACATTTATTGTTTTGGGACTTTTTGATAAAGGCCCTTCTCACTGAAGATAAGTGATATCTCATTGTGGTTTAGATTTGCATTTCCTTGATGATTAAAGATTTAAAATCACCTTTATATAGCCATCTAATCTTTGACAAAGCAGACAAAAACATACACTGGGGAAAAGAATCCTTATTCAATAAATGGTGCTGGGAAAACTGGATAGCCACACGTATAAGACTGAAACAGGATCCGCACCTTTCACCTTTCACAAAAATCAACTCATGGTGGATAACAGACTTAAACCTAAGACATGAAACTGTAAGAATTCTAGAAGAAAATGTTGGTAAACTCTTATAGATATAGGCCTAGGGAAAGAATTTATGAAGAAGACCCTAAAGGCAATTACAGCATCAACAAAAATAAATAAATGGGAACTGATCAAATTAAAAAGCTTCTGTACAGCCAAGGAAACTGTCACGAGAGCAAACAGACAACCAATAGAATGAGAGAAAATATTTGCATGTTACACATCCGATAAAGGGCTGATAACTAGAATCTATGTAGAACTCAGGAAAATCACCAAGAGAAAATCAAGCAACGCTATCATAAAATGGTCAAAGGATATGACCAGAAACTTCGAAAGAAGATAGAGTAATGGCCTTACAGAGTCTTTACCATTATGCTTTTGGTCTAAGTTCATAACTGCATTGCCAAACTGGAAAGCAGAAGCACTCTCAGATTTTGGGTCTTTGACTTTATCCCTGAGAGTCATCTCATACCTCCTCCATATTTTTAAGATGAGGAAAATGAGACTTAGTGTGTTTAAATTACTTTCTCATTATCAAAAAGTGAATGAGAAAGAAACAGACTTGAACACAAAACTCCTTACTTCTAGCAGTGAACATGAGCAGAGAATCAGGAAAACTCAATTTTGACATTGAATAGACAAGTTACACTTTGGTAAGTTCCTTCCATTCTCTGAGTATTAGCCATAAAGCCGAGATAAAAGCACTTCAAAAGAGTCATGAATCTAACCAAAAAATATTAATATTTATTGAGAAGTTATTATGTACCATGCAATTTTGGGGCACTGGATTCATAGCACTGAATGAGACATTGTCCACAATTTCATAAAGCTTAGATTCTAGTGGAGAGAGAAGAACAGCAGAGAGATAAATGAATAAATACCGCTGGTCCAAGTGCAGTGGTTTTTACAACTGATTGATCATAACCAGTTACAGATTTCTTTGTTCCTTCTCCACTCCCACTGCTTCACTGACTACCTAAAGGAAAAAGAAAAATAAATGAACCCAGAGTTGAGAAAGGCAGTATGTTTTAGTGAGAGAAGTACTAGCCCAGGAATCAGGAGATTTGGATGATTTTCTCCAAAAGTAGTGTACTGGGAGAGCTTAGAAAAGGCAAAAATAAATACACAAAAACAAGCATAGTCATGGACAACTGAGAATATAGGGAGCAGCAAGATTAGTATAAAACAAACCACCCATGTTTACTATCAGTGTCATTATTCCCTTCAGAAAATAGTGAAGCTCGTTCCGTTTGTGACTGATATTTCCCCATATTTCCCTTCTATGACCATTTCCAAAATTTGATGTGATACATCTAAAGGGACCTTACGTAAATACAATTTAAAGAAGCTCCTTGGCTATCAAAAAATTAAGAATCTAGGATAAGCACCAACAAAGGGAGGATTTTTTTATGTGAAAGTTTAAGGAATTTCTCTATTGAATGCACATGTCGATTAAAAAAAAAATCTTTCAACATTGTAACTAAATCATTGTTTCTTCTTTCAAATATTCTTAAAGCTTCATATATTACTGGTAGTTAAGAAACTACAGCTTGTACTGTGTTAACTCTTGCTTATCAAAGAACTGAAAATGCATGAAAATAACTGTGACAGCTTTTTCAAGTTAGTCCAACTTTTAGCAGAGCAATTGGTCATTGTGACCTGTTAGTGCCAAAAGACTTTTTTTCAAACTGTAAAATCAAAGCCATAGCTTGGAAAAAAACAGCAACACAGAGCTTTTCTAAAAATCAGGAGAATCCATTAATGTATCAGACAAACATTCAGTTTTCTTGAAAAATGTTTCAAAAGTTCACAAAACTCTTTTAACTAATATGAATCTATTTTTCACTAGTGTGTTAATGATACAATATATTACCTCTAACTTCAGTAAATGTATTTTAAAATTGTTCAATCAGGAGGGGCAGAGCAAGATGGCCAAATAGAAACCTCCAGCAATCATCTCTCCACACAAACACCTAACTCAACAACTATCCATGCAAGCAAGCACTGTCAGAAGAACCAAAAATCATGTGAGTGATCATAATAGCCGGTTTTAACATTAAACCAACGAAAGAGACACTGAAGAGGGCAGTAAACAGTCTTACATTGCCTCCGTCACTGCTTTCCCATCCTCCAACTGTGTCTGCAGCACCAGCATGCTGAGCAGAGAGAGAATCTATGTGGGGGGGCCGGGCAGCAGGGAGGTGGAAGTGAAGTGATTGTGGGATTTTGAATTGAAACTCAGGGCCTCCCTGGCACATAGGAACACAGCAGAGGGCAGAATTCTGCTGGTGCTCACAGAGGGAGTATTTAGACCAACCTGGCCAGAGGGAAGTCCTCTGCCCCAAAGCTGGAATTCCTGATAGCCCCACCTCCGACAGACAAAGAGCACCCTGGGTTCCTGGACTAAATTTATAAGGCAGTAGGGCCACAAAGGCTGCTTCTCTTATGTAACTCTTATGGCTGTGCTGGCTCAGAACCAGTGGACTTAGAATGCACATGACCCATGAGACACCAGCAGCTGTGGCCAGGCCAGTGATGGATACCCCAATTATCCTGATTTGATTCATTAACATTGTATGCCTGTATTCAAAACATTACATGTACCCTATAAAGACATACAACTATTATGTACCCACGATAATTAAAACTAAAAAAATTTAAAAAATATTCAATGAATAATGAAAATAAATAAAGAAAGAAAAGTGTTCCTTAATTATAATAAAATTCTGCCTTTCCCAAGAAGGAATAAGAGGTGGTTTTGTTCAAAACACCAAAAACCATTATATCAGATATAGATGAAAATCCTATACATTGAAAAGTTATCATTTAAAGTAAAATATAAAAATACAGCTCACAAGTGGGTTCACGGGAGTTTTATATTTTCTGTGGTTTTTCATAATTTGATATATTTTAAAATTATAATAAAATTAAAGTTCATAACTATTGCCCTCAATTCTATAAAGTTACTGCATCACAGCACCAAGGCTAGCCTTAGAGGCAGCCGGAAGAATGGATCCTTACATGGTTTGATTTGAAAGTTACTAAATATTTCACCACCCATACTTTGCTCCTGGCTTAAAACTCAGATACCTTAAGGGCTCTTGTTTTAGGCTATAAGTTATCTGGGCAAGTATGTGAAAAGGATTTAGAGAACTATGAAATGACTCTAATAACACACTAACAATGATTAATTTATCAGATTAACTCGAAGTGCATATTTCCAATTTAGCAGAAATGTGGCTAACAGCAAGTACATTTGGGGGAAGTATAGAGACTACGGGAAAAGGAAGTATGGAAAAGTCAAACAAGTGAGACACCACGTAGGCTAGATCTGGTGGAGAGTGAAATTTGTGACTATTAGACTCTTTGTTGTTTTAATTTTAAGAAGAAAACCATTACAAGTGATGTATTCATTGAAACAATTTCTAACAACGCATCATCGTGTAGAAGAATGAAATCCTTGAGATCCTATTCCCCTTCCTAATTCTATCCCCCAGAGGTACTTCTTATCTTTTATAGTTGATATTGTGTACTTCAGCTGCTAGACTTTTGAATTTATCTGCAAACACAGAAGCCTGTTAAGAAAAGACTCCTGTACCTACACAACTATTGACCATTCTACCTAGAAAATTAACACTATGTATACTTTTCTGCATTAATCACAGGCAGAAAACCCAAAATGATGAAAGCCAATAAGAAGCTGAAATCTAGTATTCATTATATTTTTTTACATAGGCAGAATATACAGAGCAACCCATAAGTTCACTGGAGAACTAAGTACTCTCACTGCTGTTTAAAATGTATGGTGTTGGGTGCTCAATTAAACAGGGACATAAACAAAACTTATGTGTACCTTGTCACCTTCAGTGCTGATAGTTAAACTGCTTTAGAAATATCCTGATGATTAAACATTTGTCTCTGAACTAATAAAACCACTAGGGCAAGTACGGTAGTAATATAACCAAGAAGATGACTGTAGCAATAGCTTTTTAGGGCAGCTGGGAAGAGATCACATTAAAATGGAGCAAAAGCTCTGTGAGTCAATGGGAAATACAGACATGGAAAATAAAACAATACTTCATTAGCTACACATAATTATAATTTTGGTTGCCTGTAGAAACAACTCTCAACATATTAAGCAATCATATGCAATGTAATTGAATTTTGTATTGCATGTCTCCTTTAATCTTTATTGGATAATTAACTGATTGCTTGTATTGCAGTACTCAAAGAGACGTCTGGATTTTAAATTAAAATGTTTCAAAAGTTCACACAAGCTTCTAACAGGCTAGGAGTATATAAAAAGAAAAATAGCCAGTATTAGGGAAAGTAGAGTTAATTGTGTTTGTGCTGATTTATAAAGGCACACAATAATTTCATCTCATTAAAATTTACTGAAGTCAGTATGTCTTTTATTTTTTTATTTTTTATTTTTTTATTTCAGAATATTATGGGGGTACAAATGTTTAAGTTACATATATTGTCTTTGTCCCACCCAAGTCAGAGCTTCAAGCACATCCATTCCCAAGATGGTGTGCACCACCCCCATTAAATGTGAAATACCCATCCCTTCCTACTCCCTCCCTCCTGCCCGACACCTGATAAATGTTACTACTATATGTGCACATAAGTGTTGATCAATTAATACAAATTTGATGGTGAATACATGTGGTGCATGTTTTTCCATTCTTGGTATACTTCACTTAGTGGGATGGGTTCCAGCTCTATCCAGGATAACACAAGAGGTGCTATATCACCATTGATTTTTTGTGGCTGAGTAGAACTCCATGGTATACATATACCACATTTTATTAATCCACTCATGTATTGATGGGTACTTGGGTTGTTTCCACGTCTTTGCAATTGTGAATTGTGCTGCTATAAACATTCTAGTCAGATGTCTTTTTTATAGAATGTCTTTTGTTCCTTTGGGTAGATGCCCAGTAATGGAATTGCTGGATCAAATGGTAGTTCTACTTTTAGTTCTTTGAGGTATCTCCATATTACTTTCCATAGAGGTTGTACTAGTGTGCAGTCCCACCAGCAGTGTATTTTTGATAATAGAGTGTGCACATAGTCTTAATTTTACACATTCTATGAAACATTCAAGCACTTATGAAAGACAAACATTTTAAAATTTCTTATATAATATGTATGTTTTAAAACTAACTTATCTATGGCATTAAATATATTTTTTATTTCAGAATATTACGGAGATACACATGTTTCGGTTACATAATTTGCTTTGTCCCTAAATAACCACAATCTTGTGTGTGTGTGTGTGTGTGTGTGTGTTTACAATGTCTCAAGTGGTTATTATATTCCTCTTTCTTGTTTCCCTCTGTGGCACAGAGATAAAATGGCATGAATTTCCAATTTTTAAAATGTAATGGGTACTCCTGGTCATGTTTAAATAAAATAATCATCTCTAAACAATTTAAAAATGAAAAGTTGATATAACTACTGTGTGACAAATGTAGATGAAAATCCAATTACCACTAAAATGTAACAGGATTCCCTCTGTATACATTGAGAGTCAGGAAATTCAGTCAGTTCTTTACAAGCAGTTTGAAACCACGTGTTGCCTCTGAGGGAAGAAAAGTATACAACAGGAAGGCAACCCAAGCATAAAGAATCCTAAACTTAACACACAAAAGCCGCAGTAACAATTTTCAACACCTGTATTTCTCCTTAAAAACACTGGATATCCTGAATCTTCTTTTTCTTCATAATAGTAGTAACGCTATAACTAGGTGTTAATTTTTTTTCTCAAATTATATGTGCTTTTTTCCCCTTTTTATTCCATCTAATGGTAATTGAGTACTGTGACTGGTCTTACAAGTCACTGAGAAGATATCAACAGCTGAGCTGCAATTTAGCATTGCCAGTAGTTTCTTCAAATGAATAGATGATAAGAAAGAAGAAACGTTTTTTATTTAAACTGTGTGCAAGGTATTACAAATATATTGTTTTCAAATGTGTTCTAAGTAAAGCAATTGGCATACTAGTTTGTCCTAAAAGAGGGCAAAAGTTCAGCTGTGTCAAAAACTACATTTTCCCTACTAGTGATTAAACTTACATTCATTTTTAATCTAGACATCCTGGATTTTTCAGTATTTTTTTGTTCTATTGCTTTTTTATTTCTTTTAAATCGAAAATTGAGCTCCCTCTTTTTTTTTCAGTAATTTTTCTACTCAATTTCATGATTGATGCCTACAAGTATAATACCATTTTCTTAAATTTAGCATATCTTCATTGAAATTCAAAGAATTATTATCAATATATGCATGGCACATCAATTTTAGTTGTTATCATATGCATTTATTGTTTTGTCCTTTATATAGAAATATGGCTTCTGACTCCACAGAAAATAAAGGAATAACTAAAATACAGAGCACACAGATACTGAAAGTTACTTATGAGTTTACAATTCTCCTTTTATTTTGATCTATTGCCCTGTGTCTTTTGGATGCTTCTTTTTTGATTCTGTACTAGATTAACTCCAGATGTTGTCATTTCATTGTATCCAAGGCTAAAACATCATGAAATTGTATAATATCTAATAGAAAAAGATAAAATGGACCATTTGTAACTCAAAAGTTGAAGTTTAGAAAAAATACAACTTTAGAAAAATATAATTGTAATAATACATTTCATTGAATCTTTTCAGACAACCTACTTATTGAAAATAGAAATGTTAGCTATTGAGCCATGCTTTATCAAGGATGTAAAGTGTTGGTTTTAAAAGAATATATAAATTATTAAGGATTTGTAAATGCCTTTGCATTTGTGTCTCCAAATTAATTAGCTTTATAACTCAGAGGAAATGCCACAATTCAGTACTCCAGTAATTATTTTAGTTCATTATCTGAAATGATCATATATGTTACTGTGAAGTATATACTCAAAGATTATTTTCATGCATATCTTAATCTCAATCATCTCTGCTTGTTCAAGAGAGGCAGGTGAAAATTAGACATGAACTGAGCCTGTGGCCAACCCCTTGCCCCATCTCCACAAGAACCTCTATTATCTTCTTAGAAAAAATATGAAATTGAAATATATTTGACAACATTGAATTTTATATTCTATCTCATAAAGGTGTTAATAAAATGAGCAGAAATGATATAAATTAAAATCAATACAATTAATTTTATTAATTTATAGACTAGATAAATCACTACCAGATAAATCTTAATTTATGGCAGGAGTCATTTCACACTTGTCTTGTATAAATCCTCATTTAGGCAATTTGTATCCACACTTAAAGCAGAGTTCTCAGAAGATGTAGTGTAAGAAGAGAATGAAAGTCAAACCTGGAAATATTTAGTGTTTAAAAAAAAGGACTACCTAAGATCATACTTTGTATAACCGTTTTGATTGAGGAGAATAGGACACAGCTGGGAAATTCTCCAAAAGAACATAGGCAAATCTTTTAAAATGAACACGCTAGCAGATCGACAACCAGTTAGTCAATTAATTGATGTTTTTTACTAAATAACTTCTAGTAGCAATACTGAGAAAGTCAATGTCCTTTTTCACAAGGATGGAGTCTTTTTTCCTCTTGTACGGAAAGTAACAGATAATTTAAAAAGACAACATTTTTTTTCCTACTCAGAAATGTTTAAAGAAAGTTAAACTATGTTTGGGGGTTAAGAAAGTTCATTTACTCAAATAATTTTTCCATGAGTATATTCAAGTGGAAAATTTTATTTTAAAAAAAATATAAATATGGTTTGTTCAGTTTGCAATGAAACAGTTTCCTTCTCTAGTGAAAATAAAGACATACATACACACATACTGAGAGTTCTTTATGGAAAAGTTGTAGGAAAAATGATACTTTCAAATCGAGTTAAAAAATAAGGATCAACCTTTTTTCTCAAGATGGCTGACTAGAGACATCTGACACTAATTCTCCCCAGAAACAAGAAACAAATTTACAGGTGAATAATCATAGCTCCAGTGCTGAATAGAGTGCTGGAGCCTACCAGGGAGCTCATGGAAAGAAGTTATGACACAGAAAAAGAAAGAAGCAAGAAGTTGGCAGAGATCAAACCCTAGGGGACTTAGTATTCCATGGAAAGGGTAGGTGGTAGTGTTTTGAACTCCCCTCCCCCTTGCAGCAGACTGCTGGTTTCCAAACTTAGCAATACCTCCTTGCCCTCACCAGTCCAAATACTGGGTGAGCTGCAATTTGGGGATGTCACGAAGGCATTATTCCAGGCTGTCACTGAGCGCAGGGTCACTCATTGTCCCCCTGGACCTGAGCTGTGGTGGCTGGTGCTATACTGGCTGTGCACCTGTTGTAGGACTTTGTAATGACCAGGGACCTTTAGTCCTTGTGTCTTCACATCATCAGATTCCCCACGGATATTCTCAGTACTCACTTGGGTTGCAGCAGCCACACAGGGCTGCTAGACCTAGAGGAGCAGTAGGATTTCCAGTAGTGTAAGCCCCAGGGATTGCCACTCTTAAAGGAAAGGGGAGTGCACCACACCAAGCGAGCACCCCTTGGACAAAAGAAACCAGAACATGGGCTTTTCTGTATCCTAGATCTCCCCATTTGTGTGCTGAGAGTGTATGTATGTGCTTCTGTTAGCAGAAACATGGGTACTGTGCTGGGCTCTGTCCATGAGGATTGTTGTTCTGCCACAGCAGCCAGGTAGCCCTGGTGTTCATGAAGGGGCATGCAGAGAGAGACTTCTCCTTCCTCTCCCACTGCTGTGGACACTTCCAGGGCTGCTCCCATGGGAGCTTAGAAGGTGCACCTGGGGACAGCCATTCTTGGGCATTTATGGGAGATTGTGTTCTCATGGGAGGAGTCCATTCTGGGCCCAGGCTTGCAGGAGGAGTGAGGCCCCTCCCTCTCATTATATAGAATGGCAATGTCCCTGCAGATGGACAGTGGTGTCTGTTTGATCTGAACATCTTGAGGGCCAGGACAAGGACATGATGGGGAGGAAGATTGCATTCCTACCAGCCTGGTGTTGCAGCTGGGGCAGCTACCTCCCTTGCCCTCACAGAGACCTCAGTGCATTTCATAGGGAGCTCCTCCCATCACCCCCATTAGTGTTGGGGCTTTAGCCTGCCATTGGGGTATCTCATATACCCATCTGCTACTGCTGCAGCTGATTCTTACCCATGGGCATCACCTACTAGCCTTCAGGCTGCATTACACATTGCAGTGAAAAATGTACTGACAAAAGTACACAGCTCTGGGAAACAAGATAAGCTTCCTAAGAATTCTACCATTTTAGCCCCATAAGAGGCAGTGAAGCTGCTCATATGCCCAGTTTAGAGCTACTACAACCAGCATCTGAGAATGTCACCACACAAACGCTATCCATTACCAAAGATTTCATACACAATCCTTGACCCTGAAAGCACCCAGAACTGAAGCCAGATGATAATATACAATGTACATCATAGTCATATCATCAAGGGTGAAAATAAACCCATGCAATCAAAAATAAATTCAAAAATAATAAGAAGATATAGTCTAACCAGATGAGAAGGAACCAGAGAAACAATTCTAGTAATATGAAGAAACAAAGTTTTATAATACCCCCAAAGAATCACACTAAGTCTGCAATAATGAATCCAAACCAAAATGAAATATTTGAAATACCAGATAAAGAATTTAAAATACAGATTATAAAGAAGCAATGAAATCCAAAAGAAAGTTGAAAATCAACACAAAGAAATCAGGAAAACAATTCAGGATATGAATGAAAATTTTTCTAAAGAGATCTATATTTTTAAAAAACAAACAGATCTTTTGGAAATGAAAAATTGACTAAAGGAATTACAATATACAGTGGAAAGTTTTAACAATAGACTAGACCAAACAGAATAAAGAATATCAGAGGTTGGGTACAAGTCTTTTGAATTAACCCAGTTAGGCAAAAATAAAGAAAAAAGAATTTTAAAAAATGAACAAGGCATTAGAGAAATATGGGATGATGTAAAGTATCTAAATCTATGAGTGACAGATATTTCTCAGGGAAAAGAGGAAACAGCAGAAAGTGTAGAATAACCTGTATGAGGGAATAATTGCTTAAAATTCTCTAGTTTTGCTAATAATTTAGACATCCATATACAAGAAGCTTAATGAACTCCTAGGAGATTCAATGCAAGATGGATTTCACCAAGGCATAGAATCATCAGACTATTTAATGTCAACATGAAGGAAACAATCCTCAGAGCAGCAAGAGAAATGCATGTAATCACGTATAAAGGAAATATCATCAGACTAATAGCAGACCTCTCAGCAGAAACCTTATAAGCCAGAAGGTATTGGAATCCTATTTTTAGTTTTCTTAAGCAAAAAAAACCCACAATCAGCCAAGAATTTTATATTCTGCTAAACTAAGTTTCATAAATGAAGGAGATATACTTCTACAGACAGAGGAATTTGTCACCATCAGAGCAGCCCTATAAGAAATGCTTAACAGAGTTCTAAACATGGAAACAAAAGGTTGATGGTTGCCATTATAAAAACACACAAGAGTATAAAACTCACAGGTTTTATGAAACAATTACACAATTGAAAACACAAAGCAACTAAGTAACAATTAACAGGAGCATAATGTCCCATATCAATATTAACCTTGAAGTTAAATGGACTAAATGCCCACTTAAAAGACATAGGTTAGCAGAATGGCATAGAGAACCCATAAATAAATCCACATAGCTATGACCAACTGATCTTCAACAAAGCAGACAAAAGTATACACTGGATGAAGATAGCCCTGTTCAATAAATGGTACTGGGAAAATCAGATAACCATATACAGAAGAAGGAAACTGTGTTCCTCTCTCTCACCATATACAAAAATTAAATAAGATGGACTAAAGACTTAAATATAAGGCATGAAACCATAAAAATTCTAAAAGAAAACCTAGGAAAAACTCTTTTAGATATAGGGTTAGGCACAGAATTTCTTACTAAGACCCCAAAGGCAAATACAGCAACAACAAAAATAAATAAATGGGAGTTAATCTAATTAAAAAGCTATACACAGGGCCGGACGTGGTGGTTCATGCCTGTAATCCTAGCACTCTGGAAGGCCGAGGCGGATGGATCGCTCAAGGTCAGAAGTTTGAGACCAGCCTGAGCAAGAGCGAGACCCCGTCTCTACTAAAAAATGGAAAGAGATTATCTGGACAACTAAAAAAATATATATAGAAAAAATTAGCCGGGCGTGGTGATGCGTGCTTGTAGTCCCAGCTACCTGGGAGGCTGAGGCAGGAGGATCGCTTGAGCCCAGGAGTTTGAGATTGCTGTGAGCTAGGCTGAAGCCACGGCACTCTAGCCCGGGCAAGAGAGTGAGACTCTGTCTCAAAAAAAAAAAAAGCTATACACAGCAAAGAAAATAATCAACAGAGTAAACAGGCAACCTTCAGAGTGAGACAAAATGTTTGCAAACTATACATTGAACAAAGAAGGAATATCCAGAGTTTACAAAGAACTCAAACAAAACAGCAAAGAAAAAAACCCATCAAAAAATGGACAAAACACATGAACAGAACTTTTTCAAAAGAAGCTAGACAAATCACTAGCAAACAAAGGGAAAAAATGTTCAATATTGCTAATATCACTAATCATTAAGAAAATGCAAATTAAAACCACCTTACCCCTGTCAGAATGGTTATTATTACAAAGTTGAAAAATAGTAGATGTTGACAAGGATGCAAAGAAAAGGGAATACTTATACATTGTTGATGGGAATGTACATCTGTACAATCTCTATGGAAAACAATATGGAGATTCCTCAAAGAAATATATGTAAACCTACCATTTGATCCAGCAATCCCACTACTTTGCATCTATTCAAATAAAAGAAATTATTTAATCAAAAAGACACCTACATTTGAATATTTATCACAGCACAGTTCACAATTCAACAATGTGAAATCAACCTAAGTGTCGTCCATCAATCAATGCTTGGATAAAGAAAATATGGTATGTGTGTGTGTATATATATATATATATATATATACACACACACATACCATGGAGTACTACTCTACCATAACAAATGAATGAAATCATGTCTTTTGCAGCAACACTGATGGAACTGGAGGCCATTATCTTAAGTGCGATAACTCAGAAACAAAAAGTGAAATACTATGTGTTCTACACAGCACAGAAGCTAAATATTGGGAGCTAAATAATGAGTACACATGGACATAGAGTGTGCAATAATAGACTCCCACCCTATGGAGGGTGGGAGGTAGAAGGGTAGGAGAGGGGTGTTGGATGACAAATTGCCTAGTGGGTACTATGCACACAAATCAGGTGATGGTTACACAAAAACCCCAGACTTTACCACTATGCAATATATTCATGTAACAAATCTGCACAAACACCCCATGAATCAATTAAAAATAACAAATAAATGAATATATAGATACATACAAAATAAGGATCTTCTTTTGGACAACATAGACCCATCAAAAAAAACAAAAATAGCTGGACGTGGTTGTACATGCCTATAGTCCCAGCAACTCCAGAGGCTGAAGCAGGAGAATCATTTGAGCCCAGGAGTTTGAGGTTGTAGTGAGCTATGATTGTGCCACTGCACTCCAGGCTGGAAGACAGAGGGAAAACTCATCTCTACAAAAGGAAACAATAAAAATAAGGATCTTGCCCCTTAGTATGTTAGGATCATGTAGAGGAAATGTATCATTTATATAATTTAACATAATGTAAAATATTTTTTAAATGGCAAATTTCCAAAATCTTAATTATTTATTTTAACTAAATAAACTCAGATTTTCCTATCACATAAATTTCATATGGAGAGAATTGTGCTCCTCACAATTTTTATTTTACCTAGTCACATTTGTGCCTAGTTTTCTACTTGCCTTTTAAAAGGGCATTTTGTTTTTTCCTTCATTTCTGACAAGGAATGAGTTAACATAGATCATGGAACTCTAATTGTGGTCTACATCGGAACCTCCATTTTGATTATCGCTTAAATGAAGAGAATTTCCATATGCATGATTATAGCATATTTAATAATCAAAAATACAAAGAATTAGAAGGAAAAAACAGTTTTTGTGTTCCAAATGAAAATTAATAGTCTGTAAAAGTAAATGCATTAGCACATTTTTCTTGGTGCTTACTGGATTGAAAAGAATCTGAACAACCAAACCCCAATGAGAAGCATGGTCCCCAATTTTCAAAAATTAGTAGAAGGAAAAAAGCATTAAAGATCAGAGAAGAACTACATGAAAGAATAAAAATACAAAGGATAAAAGAAAACGAAAGTAGATTTTTTGAAAAGATAAACAATATCAGTAAGCCACTAGTTAGATTAATAAAGAAAAAAAAGAGAGAAGATCCACATAAAATCAGAAATGAAAAAAGAGACATTACAACTTATACCAGAGAAACACAAAGGATCACTTGAAATTATGGTAAACAAATATACACAAACTGAAAAACCTAGAGGAAATGAATAAATTCCTGAACACATACAACTTGCCAAGAATCGAATGAGGAAGAAATAGAAAACCTGAACAGACCAATAATAAGTAGTGAGATTGAACTAGTAGTAAAAAGTCTCCCGATGAAGAAAAGTTCAGGACCGATGGCTTTATTGGTGAATTCTACCAAACTTACAATGAAATATTAATACAAATTCTTCTCAAACTATTCTAGGAAATTGAAGAGTTGGGAACATTTTCTAATTCATTCTATGAAATCAGCATTACCCTGATAGTAAAAAAAGACTAGGACAAAAAAAAAAAAAAAGAAAACTACTGGCCAATATCCCTGATGAACACAGATACAAAAATTCTCAAGAAAATACAAGGAAACCCAATCCAACAACACATTGAAAAATAATACACCATGATCAAGTAGGAATTGTCCCAGGGACGCAAAGATGGTACAACATATACAAATCAATAAATGTGGTAAATCACATCACCAGAATGAAGGACAGAAAAACATATGATCATCTCTATAGATGCAGAAAAGAATTTAATAAAGTTCAACATCACTTCATAACAAAAAACAACAAATTAGGCATAGAAGGAACATACTCGAATATAATAAAAGCTATATATGACAAACCCACAGCTAACATCATACTAAAAAGGGGAAAAGCTGAAAGTCTTTCTTTTAAGAGCTGGAATAAGACATGGATGCCCATTTTCACCATCCCTATTCAAAATAGCACTAAATACCTAGCCAGAGAAATCAGGCAAGAGAAAGAAATGATGGCATCCAAACTGGCAAAGAAAAAGTCAAATTTTTGCAAATCCCCTTTGCAGATGATTTGATTTTATATCTAGAAAAACCTAAAGACTCCACCAAAAAATTCTTCAGTCTGATTAATGAATTCAGTAAAGTTGCAGGATGCAAAATCAACACAGAAATCAACAGCGTTTCTATATACAAATAACAAATGAGCTGAAAAAGAAATCAAGAAAGCAACTCCATTTACAATACCTACAAAAATATGTAATACCTGGAAATAAATTTAACCAAGATGGTAAAAGACCTCTACAAGGAAAACTCCAAAAACTGATGAAAGAAATTGTTATTTGCAGCAACATGGATGGAATTGGAGGTCAGTATGTTAAGTGAAATAAGCCAGACACAGAGAAACAATTACCATATGTTCTCATTCATTTGTGGAAGCAACAACAGCAACAAAAAAAGCTGATCTTCTAGAGGTTGAGTGCAGAATGATAGTTATTAGAGTCTGGGAAGGGTGTGTGTTGAGGGAGAAATGAAGAAAGGTTGGTTAATGGCTACAAACATACAATTTGATAGAAGGAATAAGTTCCAATGCTTGATAGCCTAATAGGGTGACTATAGTTAACAGTAATGTATTGTCTATTTCAAAATACCTGGAAGAGAGAACTTGAAATATCCCCAACACATAGAAATGATAAATTCTCAAGGTAATGATATCCTAAATACCCAGACTTGATCATTACACATTCTGTGCATGTAACAAAATATCACATGTACCCCATAAATATGTATAAATACTATATATCAATCAAAAAACAAATAATCCCATTAAAAAGTGGGAAAAGGATCCGAGTTGAAATTTCTCAAATGACACATAAATTTATGTCCAACAGATATATGAAAAAATTCACAACACTTCTAACTATCAGGGAATTGCAAATCCAAATGTCAATGATATGCCATTTTACATAAGTTAGAATGATTATTATCAAAAAGACAAAAAATAACCAATTCTGACAAAATGTAGAGAAGGGAACTCATATGTTGTTGGTGGGAATGTAAATTAGTACAGCCATTACGGAAAACAGTACGGAGATTTCTCAAAAAACTAAAATTAGAATGATCAAATGACCTAACAATCCCACTACTTGTGTATTTATCCAAAAAAAAAAAGAAAATCAGTATATCAAAGGGATACCGACACCCCTGTGTTTATTGTAGCATTTTTCACAATAGCCAAGATATGGAATGAAACTAAGTGTCCACCAATGAATGAATGCATAAAGATGTAATATGTATATATACTCACAATGCAATGCTATTCAGCCATAAGAAAGAATGAAATTTTATCATTTGCAGCAACATGAATGGAACTGGATCATTATGTTAAGTGAAATAATCCAGACACATAAGACAAATATAGCATGTTCTTACTCATATGTGGGACCTAAATAAGTGGATCTCATGAAGGTAGAGAGTAGAATTATAGCTACCAGAGGCTGGGAAGGGTGAGGGTAGTGATGAAGAGAATTTGGTTAATGGGTACAAACATATATTTAGATATAAGGAATAAGTTCAAATATTCTATAGCACAATAGGGTGATTATAGTTAACAACAGTATATTGTATATTTCAAAATAGTTAGAAGAGAAGATTTGAAATGTTCCCAGCACAAAGAAATGATAAATATTTGAAGTTACGGATATCCTAAATACCCTGATTTGATCATAACATATTGTATACATGTATCACAATATTACAAGTACCCATAAAAATGAATAATTATTATATATCAATTTTTAAACTTTTTTTAAAAATTCTTCACTCTGAAAACAGTAATATGACAGCATTGCATGTTTTTTAATATTATTTTAATTGACAAATCATAATTGTGTGCATTTATGGGCTACAATGTGATGTTTTGACATAGGTATACAATGAGGAATGATTAAATCAAGCTGATTAACATATGCATCACCTCACTTAAGTATTATTTTTTATGGTAAGACATTGTTTTTAAAAACTAACGAGAGAATATCCCAAGGAAATGGTTTTACCATAATTGAATCAAGTTCATACCTTCACCTCTGTTGCAGGCAAACCTAAGAAGAAACAGTCTGCTATTTTTCAATGCTAACACCTTGTATCATTGCAATAAAAGACACTTGGGAGTAGCCTGACAATACCATGCAATGATAATATCTGACAACATAGTATCATCTGAAGTCCCTTATTCATTGACTGAGCTCTGATAAAGCACGGCTCTGAAAATGTCAGTCTTTGAGATTACACTATGTATTTATCAATAATGCATGGAGTCCTGTTTGTTATTAATGTTTAACTTGAAATCTTCCCAATTAACCCTTGAGGGTAGATAATCAGAGTCAGAAGTGTTTTGAAGGGTGAGGTAAATTCATTTCACTTTCCTTTACATCTCATCCAATTCTGTAGTTTGATGTCCTTCTTTCTAATATTATTCTTAAATATTAATTCATCCACTTTATTTTTCCCACACAAAACATTTTTCATTTCAATTGTACAGGAGTGTATATGGCAAACCATACTGATCACACTGTATACTAATACTTTCAATTTGATTTAAAATAACTAGAAGACGAAAAGAAGAAAATTCCCAAATGCATTCAAAGCTCACATTTTCTACATCCTTCAAATGAGGAGACTTTAGCTACAAGCATACTTTGATTTCCCAGAGAGTCATTTCAGGTACCATCAGAACTATTCTTGTCTGTTTTTAACATTCCAGAATTGGGAGCGTGAAACATTTCTTTCTTTCTGGTAATTACGCCTAACCCCCACTCCAAACCACCCCTCTTAAAAAAACCTTAAAAAAATAAAATACAGGTCTACATCTCTATAGAGAGGAATAAGTTCAAGTCCTTTATCTAGCTTATTAGCTTTAAAATCTTGGGTAAGTCACTGAACTGCCAATTTTTTAACATCATTGGTCTCAATTAATAAAAGCACAGTCAGGAGAATTAGAGGTTACTATAGAGGTTAATGCTTCCAGTTAGCAAATGTTAAGAGAAATTCTATTAAACAAAGGGATTTATAGAGAATATAAATGTTCTACTGTCATCCAGAAACAATAAACTTTATCCATACAAGACTACAGAAAAGAGTACTAACATCCACAGACCACTCAGTTACAAATTCTTTTTGCAATGTTTTTTCTCCCTTTGATTTTGTACAAATAAACAACATAATATAGATATTTCTATTGATAAATGTTGCAAAGTAATACTGGTTTTTGAATACACAGCTTTAAATACAAAGTAATCAGTAACTTTGTTAATGCACATTTTTTAATGTTGTATGGATACCTACTTAAAATAGCATGCACATTTAAGTTAGAAGTACAAAACAAAACCAAAAATGAAAAGTGTAATAGGTAAATGTAAGCAGATATTCTCTAGAGGTTTCTCCTTTCATGCACCAGTTTGAATTCTCAAATTCCAAGGGTTATTCGATCAATATTTATATCAATGGATAGAATAGTCATTTATCACTCAATCCATTGAGCTACACTTGGGCATTTCCCTTATAAAGAGGAAAAGCAGTAGAGATTTTCAAAAATTTCATTGCCGTGATGAATTTTGGATGCTACTTTAAGGTACTACTTCTTAAATTATTACATTGTTTTAAAAACTCCTTTTGGCTATGGCAGAGTTTGGCATTTCCTCAAAAAGTTAACCATAGAAATTACACATGACCAAGCAATTTGACTCCTAGGTATATACCAAAGAGAACTAAAGATGTAAAACAATGCAAAAACTTGTACATGAATGTTCATAGCAGCATTATTCATAATAGTCAAAAAATGGAGAAAACCCTAATGTTCATAAACTGATGAGTGAATTAAAAAAATACAAAATATCCATGCAATGGAATACTGTTCAGCATTAAAAAAGAATGAAGTATATACTATAGTATGTATGAACCTTAAAAACATTATGCCACATGAAAGAAGCTAGGCACAAAAAGGTCCCATATTATATGATGCCATTTATATGAAATCCATAGAGACAGAAAGTAGATTAGTGGTCCCTGGGGGCTGGGGGAAGGAGAGTGGGGAGTGACCGCTAAGGGCTACGGCATTTCTTATGATAATGTTCTGGAATTAAGCAGTGGTGATAAATTAACAACTTTGTGAATATACTAAAAACTACTGAATGATACACTTCAAAAGGGTAAATTTTGTAACATGTATATTATATCTCAATATTAAAAATTTAAGTGATGAAAAAGCTTAAACTCATTTGGTTCCACCGTTTACTAGCTGTGTAGATTTAGGTAAATTACTAAACTTTTCTAAGCCTCAATTTTTGTCATCTGCCTAACCAGGCTAATAATATCAGATGCAAGGTGATTGCGAAGTGATAAAATATAAAATATGAACTGCCCAACATGCAGTAAATATCTAATAAGTGGAACTGTTATCATTATATTATTATTACTATGATCTTTAAATCAAAGGCTTTTGAAAGGAGCTCAGAAATCGTCACCTCTTTCAATTAACTAACAAAATGTTTCACCTTCTTGCCCTATGTTCTTTCTCCTATGTTTAATATTCATAAGTTACTACAAATCAGTAAAACAAAATACAGATATACATACACACACATGCGTACACTGTACTGACATACGTATATAAAATGATATCTAAAGATGCCTGGTATCTAATACTTGTATTAATAGTTACATTTTCTCAGACTGATTCTCACAGCTATTGACTATTTCCCAGGGACATTCCATACATATTTCAAAAGACTATAGATTCTTAAAATATTAACAAATACATAAATCCACATATGAATATTCTGGGATTTCTATGGGTGCTGATCAAGATCTAGTCTAGTTGGGGCCACACTGTTCTATTCTTATTTATTGAAATAAGAAACATTAGGTATCATTTTACTTTTCTACATTTAAGTATAGTCAGGGACAAACCAGTCCCTGGTGATCACAATTCAACTCTCTGATTCTATGAGTTTGACTATTTTTGATACTTTACATAAGTGGAATCCTACAGTATTTGTCTTCCTATGAAGGCTTATTTAGCTTAGCATAATGTCCATTGATGAATGAATAAATAAAGAAAATGTGGTATATATACACAATGGAATATTATTTAAATTTTGAATAGAAGGAAATCCTGCAATATGTGGCAACATGGATGAACCTTGAATGTTTTACAGTTATAAAGAGGGATTTCATATGCATGATCCTATTTAGTGGCAAAAATAATTTAATTTAAAGCATTCTATTTTCAAACATCTTATTTTTGTTGCAATTAGCTACTGATATATATTCAGTACTTCTTTCTCTATTTCACAAACGGAAAAACTGAGCTATGCAAAACTAAATGACTTAAATATGGATGCTTACTCAGTAAAAGAGGAGTGGGTTGTATATGAAAGTTCTCTTCTTTGGAATTATCTTGCTGAAAGGTATAGTTAATTGAAAGCAACAGCACATGAATTCTTGGCCATTCAAAAGGAAAAGACAATAAAATCAGACATTGAATAAAGGGCATGATGCTGTTATATACAGAGGACTAGAGATGACATTTTATTCTGCTGGCATACCAAAATTCCAGAACATTCACAGGTAAAATACACTCTTGTCTATGAATTTGTTCTTTATATTCTGTTTCTCAAATTCACAGATAAGCAGTATCTCAATTTTAACATGGTGGGATGGAAAAGCAGAGTTGTTTCACCAATAAATCTATCCAGAGATTCATCTTACTAGGTCCCAGCCTGTATCCCTTTGAAAATCACTATGGTGAAGAAGCAAGAATATGTGTTCAGGGGGCAAGAGAAGAGAAGGCAGATGGATCTTGAATAATTGAGAACCATAGCTAAAGTAAATTGTTTGTGGAGGGAAAAGTGAGAAAGAAATCAAAAATACAGCTTTGGGGCCAGATTCTAATAGTCTTTACATGCTAAATTAATTAATTAGGTTTTACTCTAAGGTGAGGAGCATGGTATTCCACATGATGTTAATACCTGTTTCCATAAAAGAAAGGATTCTGCAGACTGATTTTTGGAAAATGCCAGGTTAAACACTGTAGCATTTTCCATGGCCTTGATTATGCCATGTGTATTGTCAATTGCAAAAAAAAACAATCTTATAATACATAGCTTGTGTTCCCTATACACAGTACTAGTACACTCATTGGCACATGAGGGCAAAGACCGTACCTAACTTGACCACCACGGTATTTCCAAACGTCTGGCACATATTATGTGTCCAATAAATATTTGTTGAATGAAGGTGTAAATGATTAAGTGAATAACTAGTAATTACTGAATAAATGCTTGTTGGATTTAATTTAGAGGAAAAAGAATCAGCTTAGAACAATGACAGAGAGAGAGAGAGACAGACAGAAAGTCAATAGCAGCAAAGAAAGAGACCAATTCCTAGAATTTGAGGTATGAAAAGAGAACAGCTCATCTATCAGTCCACTGCATTGCATCCTGGTCTCCTGCTCCCCCAAGTATCTGTTACATCTTAACTTTACTCTCTCTTCCTCTCTTTTTTCTTCATACATTTTCCCATCTCCCATACATTTCTGTTTCTAATTTTCCTTGAGAATTATCCAGTCTTGGAAGAAAATTAGCTTGAGACTCTTTTTCTTTCAGTTATCCTAGAGTTTATGGGAAAGCTTTGCCAGTGGTGGTTTAAAATAATTTCCTGATCTCTTCAGGATTGCAGTAGTATATTTCTGACCCAATGTTACTCAGTGACACCTGAAAACTAGCAAAACACTCCTGACTTTTGCTCTTCGAGACTTTCCTACGTTTTATTATTATAGTACCCAGTTTCCTGTGTAAATCTCTTTCTGTTTAACGTATCTAGGGTAATTTGTTTTTTTTTACTTAAGTGAATCTTGATGGTTACTGTCACATTTTTTTGGATGAGGAAGTTGAGGCTCATAGAAGTTAATTAACTTAACCAAAGTTACACAGCTACAATGACAATAGCTTTGACTAGAAGTTTAAAAAGCATGTACCTGAAATGCAAATAGGAAAATAATTTACTCTCCATCTTAGATTCCAAAAAGAAATGATAAGTGTTTGAGATTATGTATATGCAAATTAACCTAATTTGGTCATTATACATTGTATATGTCTATCAAAATATGACACTGTACTCCATAAATATGTACAATTATTATGTTTCATAAAAATAGCTGTCAAAGAAAAACTGAAATAGGAAAAAAGAACTTAAGATCAATTACTAGAAGAAACAGAAAAACCAGCTAGGGTGCAATGACATAACACAATAAGATCACAGGGTACGAAATTATTCAATGGTCTAATGAATACTAATACTTAAAGCTGAAATATCAAAAGCTTATTATATGCCAGATAGTATAACAAGTATTTGACATGTAACATTTTATTTAATTCTCATATTAATCCTATAAGTAGGATATTGTATTAATCCCATTTTACAGGTGGTAATAACAAGGCACATGGAATATTATTTACATGCCTAAGATCACACACACCTAAGAAGTTGTAGAGCTGGGATTTGAACCCAGGCAATGTGTCTCTCGAGTATTTTCTCTTTAACCATTACCCTATATTGTGAATGCGTGGCAACTTTTCCTTATCACCTCTCCTTGTTCTTCCTGAGCTTGGAATTCCATCAGATTGAGGTAAGCCAAATATATTTCACGTCCGTCACCCAGTAAGATCTCCACATCACCAGCTAAGTTGCAAGATTCTTCCACAATTAAGATACAAGACAAATTTTATTAGCTAACCAATTAAGCTGCCTATTAAAGATCATGTAACTGAAAGCTTATAGAATATGTGCAAGTGCTGACACTAGATGTGAGAGCAACAGAGGTATTTAAAAGTTAATAGCAATATGGAGATACCTTAAAGAGATACAAGTAGAACTACCATTTGATCCGGCAATCCCATTATCAGGCATCTACCCAAAAGAACAAAAGTCTCTCTATGAAAAAGACACCTGCACGCGAATGTTCATAGTAGCACAATTCACAATTGCAAAGATGTGGAAACAACCCAAATGTCCGTCAATACATGAGTGGATTAATAAACTGTGATATATGTATACCATGGTGTTCTACTCAACTTTAAGAAACAATGATGACATAGCACCTCTTGTATTTTCGTGGATAGAGCTGGAACCCATTCTACTAAGTGAAGTATCCCAAGAATGGAAAAACAAGCACCACATGTACTCACCATCAAATTGGTATTAACTGATCAACGCTTAAGTGCACATATAAGAATAACATTTATTGGATGTTGGGCAGGGGGAGGGGGGATGGGGGAGAAGGAGACGGGCATATGGACAATGAGTGCGATGGGAACCTCCCGGGGGATGAATATACTTGAAGCTCAGACTTGGGGTGAAGGTGGGGCAAGGGCATCATACGTAACCCAATCATCTGTATCCCCATAATATGCTGAAAAAAAAAGAAAAAAAAAGTCAAACCATGCAGAAGAAAAAAAAAGTTAATAGCATTCTTTCTTTTTTGCTCTGTGTGTCAAACAAGAATTTAATGACAAGGGTCCAAGTGATAAGGTTCCATGACCTTCCCACAAATAGTCTTCAAAGTATTCTTTAAACAAGTCAAGTGCAAAGATATTAGAGAGAGCACATGGATTCAAAATGCCTAATTTTTATCAAATTTCAAGATGATCTGTCATCACTTGAGAATTCTCTGAATTAACTTCATATTTTCTTCAACAAAATTTGGGAAATGAATATCGCTGCTGCTCATATCGCTAAGGAAATAAATCTAATTTGGGGTCAATATTCTACCTAAAACAAACATAAGTTTCTTGAAAATTATGCTTGTGCTAAAGATCATTGTTCAGGAAACATGAACAGTTATATTTTAGAGCATTTGGATATGTAGGAGCTTCAGATATCCACTTACTATATCACTTCAAAATGTATTATTGATTAGAAAATGAAGCACTTTCTAACTCAGATGATGATTTATGAAGCAAACAATAACTCGAAATGGCTGTCAAAGGAAGTCAGTTAACAGAAACTGATGACTTTTGAAGTACATCAAGTTTGTTTATAAAAGCACTCTTTGGGTGGTGTGAAGCCAGAAACACATCTTTTTTCCACCCTACATAATTGGAGATATACAGGACAGTTTTCATTGCTCACAAAGTACTTCATTACTTCTCTGCAATCGAAAAGTTCTTTCCCACAAAGTGCTTTTTTTGTGAGTATTCTTTTATGAAAATATTATTTTTCACTGCATTATAAAAGCTAGTTACGTACAGTATGTTGCTCTCGTCCTGTTAAAACAATAGTTTAGGGACTTCTAATGGCTCAGGTGTTGTATGCAAGTGTACCACTATTCAGCAGGACACTCTATAGTGTTAACATGACTCTGACATTTTCATTTTAATGAATAAGACTTTATATCTTCAAGATAACTTTACAAAGAGTTTTCAGTAATATTGTTTGAGATTATGGGTTTTGCTCTACCTATTCCTCTTCAAAGATTTCACACATAATGATGCCACTGTTTTATGCCTAGACTGGATTGTTGTTCATTGTAAGAATATATTAAGGAAATAATAGAATATAATTACTAAATGAAAAAATATGTGTTTTTTGAGAGCTAAGAGAAATTAATTCACATCTATTTCTTTCCTTCATAGAGGAAACAAATATGTAAATACATATAATAGGCAATTTTACTGTTGTGCAAACATCATGGAGTGTACTTATACAGACTTACATGGTATAGCCTAGGACACATATAGGTTATACGGTATAACCTATTGCTCTTAGGCTACAAACCTGTGCAGCATGTTACTATACTGACTACTGGATGCCATTGAAACACAATAGTAAGTATTTGTGTATCTAAAAAAATCTAAACATAGAAAAATACAGCAAAAATACTGTATTAAAGATAAAAATGGTACGCATGTATAGGGCACTTATCATGAATGGAACTTGCAGGCATGAAAGTTGCTCTGGATGAATCAGCAAATGAGTGGTGAGTGAATGTGAAGACCTAGGACATTACTATACACTGCTGTAGGCTTTATAAACACTCTACACTTAGGCAACACTAAGTTTATAAAAAAGAAATTTATTTCAGATAAATACTGCATGTTCTCACTCATGTGGAAGCTAAAAAAACAAAATTGAGCTCTTAGGAGTAGAAAGTAGAATTGTGATTATTAGAGTTTGGGGACAGTACAGGGAGGGAAGAACAGGAAGAGGTTGATTAACAGATACAAATTTACAGCTATATGGGAGGAATCAATTGTTGTGCTATGTAGCATTGCAGGGTGAATATGGTTAACAATAATTTAGTGTATATTCTCAAAAAGCTAAAAGAGAGGATTTTGAATGTTTGCAGTACAAATGATAAATATTTGAGGTAATGGATATGCTAATTACTCTGATTCAATCATTAAATCTTGTATACATGTATCAAAATACCACTCTGTATCCCATTGTGTGCAATTATTATGTGTCAACTGAAAACAAAAGGAAAAATATTTCTTTCTTCAATAATAATTAACCTTTGGTTACTGTAATTTCTTTACTATATAAACTTCTTAGTTTTTAAACTTTTTGACTTTTTTGTCATAACAGTTTAAAACACACATAGCACAGCTGCACAAAAATATTTTCCTTCTTTATATCTTTATTCTATAAGCTTTTCTCTATTTTAAATATTTTAATTTCTTTTTACTTTTTATACTTTTTTGTTAAAAACTGAGAAACACACACATTAGCCCAGGCCTACACAGGATCAGAATCATGAATATCACTATCTTCTACCTTCATATCTTGTCCTACTGGAAGGTCTTTACGGGCAATAACACACATGGAGTTGTCATCTCCTATGATAACAATGTCTTCTTCTGGAATACCTCCTGAAGGACCTGCCTGAGGCTATTTTATAGTTAACATTTTTTAATAAGTAAAAGGAGTATACACCAAAGTAACAATAAAAGTATAGTATAGTAAATGCACAAACCAATAACATAGTTGTTTATTATCACTATCAAGTATTATGTACTACACATAAATGTATGTGCCATACTTTTATAAGACTGGCAGCACAGTAGGTTGATTTACATCAGCATCACCTCAAACATGTGAGTAACACATTGCACTTCGACTTTATGACTACTATGATGTCATAGGTGACAGGAATTTTTCAGCTCCATTATACTCTTTTGGGATCACCTTCGCATATGCAGTCCATCCTTGATGGAAATGTCATTACGTGGTGCATGAATTTATTCAGTTCTATCTGGAAAAAGAAACCTGAATATTCAACACGAGTTTTGAATGTACAATAATCACATCCTTCCAATGCTTGTCATGTCCAAATATTCTGAAACAAAACATAGAATTATAGTTCTGTGAGGTGAACATCACACTGAGGTGCACAGTAAGTAAAATAAAATTATCCTTCCCTAACATTTTTTATCTTAAATTCTAAACTCCTAGTCACAGATTGTGTAATTAAAGACATATTCACAAATTTTTAGGATATATATTGATGGATATATATATAATATATATGAAAAATGACTACAGAAGAGAAAATCACTTTATAAATTTGAAAAATATTCTTTCGCTGATTCCTTCCCATCTGGATCAGTTGTTGCTTCTTGGCTTTCAAAGGCAATCACAGCAACAACAAAAATAAATATATGGGACCTAGTCAAATTAAAAAGCTTCTGCACAGCCAAAGAAACTGTCCCAAGAGCAAACAGACAATCTACAAAAGGGGAGAAAATTTTTGCACGCTACACATCCGATTTATAATTTATAAAAATTTATAAAAATTATTCCTGGTAAGCATTATTGTACCTACTGATAATATAATATTAAAATTAAAAATAATAAGTAGATAAATACAAGAAAGATTTTACATAAACTTAAAATTTTACTACAAATGATGAGCCTGATCTTTCAGGAGGCAAAATGTATTAATTCAAGCCAGTAAAGAGCTACTATATTAACTTCTGTTCTCAAGACTAAATACACTCACAATTTGCTTTCCTTCCTAAGAAAGACTAGATGAGCTATTTTAATGTGTCCTTTCTCCCAAGCAAGTTATAAAAAAAAAAAGCAAGTTCCTTTGAATACAATCCTTCATGACTAAAAGCTTTGTTAATTTGCAAAGTAACTATTTGTACATGAAAAGATGTTCATTTTTTAGCATTCACTGCAACATAATCTTTGATACAATTCCAACCTTTTAATCTCTAGCAAAAATGTGGAATAGGCTGACTTAGAAAAGACACTCGTCCTTTATAATTTAAATGAGGTCAAAAGAAAGAATATCGCATATGCCATTCACTCAGAAACAAACCACCTTCTGGTAGCATACAAGCTTCACAGGATGGAGGCAAAAAAAAAAGTCTCAAAACAATAAATGTTGGAGTGGATGTGGAGAGATAGGAACACTCATACACTGCTGGTGAGACTGAAAACTAGTACAACCTCTGTGGAAAGCAATATGAAGATACCTTAAAGAGATACAAGTAGATCTACCATTTGGTCCAGCAATCCCATTACTGAGCATCTACCCAAAAGAACAAAAAACATTTTGTAAAAAAGACATCTGCACTCGAATGTTTATAGCAGCACACTTCATAATTGCAAAGATGTGGAAACAACCCAAGTGCCCATGAATACATGAGTGGATTAATAAAATGTGGTATATATATATATACCATGCAATACTATTCAGCTGTAAGAAACAATTGTGATATAGCATCTCTTGTATTTTCCTGGATAGAGCTAGAACCCATTCTACTAAGTGAAGTATCCCAAGAATGGAAAAATAAGCACTACATGTACTCACCATCAAATTGATTTCACTGATCAACACCTAAGTGCACATATAGGAATAACATTTATCAGGCTTTGGGCAGATGGGAGGGTGTAGGAGGGGATGGGTATATGCATACATAATGAGTGCCATGCACACCATCTGCGGGATGGACATACTTGAAGCTCTGACTGGGGGAGGAGGCAAGGACAACATAACCTAAACATTTGTACCCCCATAATATGCACAAATAAAAAAAAAGAAAAAAAAGAAAAATGTATTTACATTTATAAGCTGCAAATTTTTTTTTCCATTGGCATAAAGCATCACCATCTATTGCTTCAAAAGCAGCTCTGAGAAAAGAGGAGGAGAAAATGGCGGAGTTAGGGTAGCCCCCCCGAATCCCTGCTTCCAGAGAGGGAGACGTAGATCCCGGTCTGCTACACATGATCGGATCGCTCTCCCACAAAAACAGCGAGGGGAATCGGTGGAGATTCAGTGGGGGACACACAAATCAAGAAAAAGAATAACAGGAGATAGAAATACAAAACCTGGAAAGTGCAGACAGAGGACAATAGAGAGTGGAGCGTGCGACGGCGGCGCCAGCCTGGCCAGTAAGTGCACCGGGACAAGTCCCGCACAGGACACTCTAGCTTCCCCACTGCTTACAAGCCCTCCAAGAGGCAGGGGCCTGTGTGAAGTGAATGTAGAATTGGGTCTGGAAACGTGGGACTCAGTAGAGAGGAGACACAAACGGGAAGCATCTTGAACTTCCCGAAGCTCCATGCCAGGAATATACCCCGGAGGCAGTTAGGACTCAAGAAGCTGGTCTCTGGCACCCAGTCGGTCCTGAAAGGGGAGGTGATTACTGAATAGAGGACTCTAACCTGGAACCTACCACTGGCAACTGGGAATGCTCAGGGTGGGCCAGTAGAAGCGAGAGCTCTTGCGGGACTGGCTTAAGACTGGGGGAGGGAGACACAAAGGAGACAACGGCGGAGCACCCTGGTGACTTGACTGACTCCCGGAACGGCTCCCTTCCCCTAGCCTGGAAACTCTGGCAGTGAGTTCTTCCCTTCTGGGACCTAAGGTCACTTGGCCAAGCCGTTTCTTGGAGCGGTGAATTCTGAGTGCCTCCTTGCATGTAAGGGGAGGACGCCTGCGGAGGCTGAAAGCGCTGGGGCGTTGCGCAGCCTGGTAGAGCACCCCTCTCCCTGGCCAGAGCCTTCTGCGTGGCTTCGAAGCTTGCAGCAGACAGTCATAAAGAGCCACTCCCCCTCTGCGACAAGCACCAGTCCCTGGGGATTTGGCACTGACCAATAGCTGACAGCCCAGTGACTTTCCTCATCAGACCGGCTCAGATCATCCGGTTGCACCGCATTCCTGCCTCTGGTCAGCTACCAATGGTCCCCCAAGTAACCCCTCCCGTCAAAAGAAGCCTCGACAACACACTAGTGGCTCCCTCTAGTGGTAGAACAAAAAAAAAGTAACAGCGGATCCAGATGGGAAGGACCCAGCGAAAGATATCTGGAAGTATGAAAAATCAAATAGAAAGCACACGCCCAAAGAGGAATACCAGCTCCCTAGCGATGAACACTATCCAGGCTCAAAATACTAAAATGACAGGAGAAGAATTCCAAACATGGGTTATAAGTAAGCTCAATGATAT
>CAUYSK010042977.1:0-24931 GCA_963575035.1 Avahi laniger
AGGGTGCTGGTAGTGGGCATGGTTTAAGTCAGACGCGGCCAGCTAGGTAGGAATCTGAAACTGGAAGCAGTTACATGGAAGGAGGTGGGCTATAGACAGGAAGATGAAACAGAGTGCAGATACTAGAATAAGGGTGGGCAGCAAGGCTAACTCGATGCTGAATTGTTAACCTAGAGTACCTTTCATTCTTCATGCCCAGAAAGAGAATTGGCTCCAGAGCTAAAATGAAGCTAGGGATTGGCAAAGATAATATAGAAATAATAGAGACTGCATAGAGAATAAACACTTAATTGATTTAGCAATCAACAAAAGATTGGTAAAATGGTGATAGATTATGCAATTAGGATATATTAACCTGGAGTTAATACAATTCTTGTAGATTGGACCCAAATCCCTTATGTAAAGTAGAGCAATGATGAGATTACAAAAAGAAATACACTCATGTGTTGCTTAATGACAGAAGATGTTCTAAAAATTGCATTGTTAGGTGTTTTCATCGTTGTTTGAAAATCATAAAGTATACACTTACACAGAGATGATATATCCTACTACATACTTAGGCTATTAATATATGGTATAGCCCATTGTTTCTAGGCTACAAACCTGTACAGCAAGTTACTGTACTGAATGGTGTAGGCAGTTGTAACACAATGCTATTTGTGTATCTAAACATAGAAAAGTTATGTCATGTTATGATATTATAATGGCTACAACATCACTAGGCAATAGAAAATTTTCAGCTCCCTTATAGTCTTATGGGACCACCATTGTATATACAGTCTCTCACTGACCAAAATATCATCTAAAACATCAGCTCAGCCAACGCTAGTAATTGGTAGGCCCAAGGAGTTGCGTTGAGGAAGACACATTGGAAATCACCTTGAAGATAGAAGTAGAGACAACATTAGGTGATGATTTTTTCCCATCAGATGAAGTTCAGATGTTCAGAGCAAGCTGTGTAGTCTCTTTCATACTTTAGCACAGCACGAAGTCTTGGTGTGAGTTCCAGGTTCCGGGTTGAAATGTGTACGGTAACTTTACTACTTGAAACTGGAGTCTAGGTACCTGGTAAGGCAAAAAATTGTCACTGATGATAGATGAGAGCAACACTTTGTTAGACAATCAAACAAAAGTGATTTTTTTTTTTTTTAGAATAGAAGCTGCTTTAAGTTCAAGAGCTTTTCTTCTGTGCTGCTAATGGCAACATGTGATTGTCCTCTAAGTATTTAACAACAGAACATCAAAACCTTACGGTTGCTCTCTGAATATTCTACTTTTAAAATATAGCAAAAAATATTCACAATAATCACTAGCGGTGCCATTATGGTAGGTATTGGCTATTGCGGAGAAGTTGGAAACAAAAGCTAATATTTTTAAGGCTTCTACATTATGAGATTGCTTAATAGGATGATTTTAAAACAGGTTTTTAGATAATGATTTTGTTATCAATAGACCTTACTTCCAGCAGTAGATTTACCTCAAAAATGTAACTACTCAGTTCAACTAAATTTGGCTGTCAAGTCAGGTTCAGTGTTGACATTTAAAAAAAAATTCCAATAATAATGTGGTTTTCACATAACCAGACTAGCGATTAGTATCTTTTGAGTTGAGACTGTGGTTTGTATGGCTAACCCATAAAGTCACAAACTGATGAGACAGGGATCTTAACAGAGAACTTCAAAACTCACAAGTGTACATATGTAGTGATTATTTATTTAAAATAAATCATGACTTTATTTGGTGGCTATTTTATTTGGTGAAACATTTATTCTCAATCGCTCATTTATTCTCCAGTGTAAGAGTCTTGGCCTTTTGTTCATATTTTTTTTTTCCAATTGGAAATTTGAAATCTCACTTTTCTAAAATGTTGCTTTTTAGCTAATAAAGACATAGAATATTCCAATGTGATTATGTTTGAGAAAATTATTTTAAAGTAAGGCATCAAAATCAATCTCTCTTTAAAGGGTTTTGTTGTTATTGTTGATGTAAAAATTAATTACAGAATATCAAGAGATAAGTGAGAGCATAAGCTCAAGATCATCACAACCTTACCTTTGAGACTGTTTCTGAGTGAAAATTATCCAGGCGGTTGCCACTGCTCTTAAATGAGTAGGAGGCTGCTGGGCCATCTAGCCAAGTCCCAAATCTACGCTTTTTAAGGATGAAGAATCTATGCCCTTCACCTTAATAGCTGCCTTAGCAAGTGCTCAGTGGCACTGAAGGGGTCCGTCTTCAGAAAACAGGGCAGAGTCATGAACCCATGTGGATGGAGTTCAGGATTTCCCACCAGTCAGAAAACAGCAAACAGAGACTGGGGAGCCGGCTGGAAGGAAGGGAGCCGTCTCCAAAGAGAGGGCAACAGTGCACCTGGTGCTAACTCTTCGTTCTGGCTCCTGTAAAAGTAGAGAGTGAATGCGTCAAGGCCTTATGACTTATGAATGCTGTTTTCTCATCAGTGTGCATTGCTAGGATTTCAAAGCATCTACTTGAAAAAACAAATTCTTAATTACATCAAAGAGAAAATTTTTTGTGGATAAAGTGTAATGATTGCCTTACATAAAGAGCTAGCTAGCTCTTTCTTCAGACTGTTTGTTTCTTTTAATCACTGTCTCAACTGGTCTAATGAATCTATTTAATAGTTGGAGTTTGTCAGTTGAAACAGAAAGGGAACACCCCTCCAGAGTTGTGCAGGTATGAGAATGGTTGTAATAGCAAGACATAATATTGAAATAACTAGCAAAAATACACAGAACATGAAACAAAGGCATTTTAAAAGAAGCACTAGAGTACCAGAGTTCTAAGACAGGTCAAATTAATCTATCCTGCTTGAACTTCAAATACATGAATTTAATTTTAAGTGCTTTTTTGTATCTGGCTTCTTTCACTCAGCATTATGTTCATGAGGGTCACTTATGTTGTTGCATGGAATTGTGCTTTGCTCATTCTCATGATATATTTATTCATTCTACTGGTCGATAGATATTTGGGCTATTTCCAACATGGGATTATTGCTACTGTTGGGGTTATCGTATATTATTACTACTATCAAAATTTTTGTGCATTTCTTTTGGTGTACATAGTACATATTTTTATATACCAAGAGGTGTAATTAGTGATCATAAGGTATACCTATACTGAGCTATATTGTATACCACCAAACTAATTTCCAAAGTGATTAAATCATTTTTACACTTCCACTAATTATACATGAAAGTAAGTATTACTTTATGTTCAGGAAAAAAGAAGTGTCATCAAATAAACTTCAGAGGGACACCTTTATATTGCTATGTTATTTAAGTCATTTCATCTAAGACTATTTAGACATAGATGATGATTTTTAGCCATAGATCACTATGCTTAAATGGTTTAAGAGGTGTTTGTTTCATATACCTTTTCATGCTAAAAAATAGTCACAAGAACTTCCATGTTTACCAATGGCAAAATTTTTAATGACTTTTGATATAAATAATGGTACTTTAGAACACAGAAACATCTCCCTGAAAAACTCAAAGTGGAACAAGATGACTGACTACAGTTGCCTGGCACTCATCCCCCCAACAAAAGGCGACCAAACTATATTTTGACGGGAGTGACTGAGGGGTGACTGGAGAGCACAGGGGAGCAGCGCAGCCCTGTGGAGCGTGGAAGCCCAGCACGGCACGCAGAGGGGAGGACGCATCTTGCCTCTGTCACGTTTTCTCCCCCAATGGGATTTTCTCAGGCCATATAGGCAAACCCACATCTAACATCAAACTGAATGCGTAAAATCTGAAAGCGTTTCCCCTGAGAGCAGGAACAAGTCAACGATGCCCACTCTCGCCACTCCTATTCAACATAGTACTGGAAGTTCTAGCCAAGTAATTAAACAAGGGAAAGAAATAAAAGATATCCAAATCAGAAAGGAGGAAGTAGAATTTCCCGTTTGCAGATGACATGATCTTATTATAAAAAAATGCCAAAGACTCCAACCAAAATTGTTAGAACCAATAAATGAATTCAGTAAAGTTGCCAGGTACAAAATCAACATGCAAAAATCAGTAGTATTTCTGTACATGAATATTAAACTATCTGAAAAAGAAATCAAGAAAGCAACTTCATTTACAATAGCTACAAAAATAAAAGATACCTAGAATAAACTTAACCAAGGATGTGAAAAATCTCTTCACTGAAAACTGTAAAACATTGATGAAAGAAATTTAAGAGGGCGAAAATAAATAGAAAGATATCCTCTCTATGGACTGGAAGAATTAGTATTGTTAAAATGGCCATACTACTCAAAGCTATCTGCAGATTTAAGGCACTTCCTATCAAAATACCAATGAAATTCCTCACACAATGAGAAAAAAACAATCTTAAAATTTGTGTGGAACTACAAAAGACCCTGAATAAATAGTCAAAACAACCCTGAATAAAAAGAACAAAGCTGGAGGCATCATAGTACCTGACTTCAAAATATACAACAAAGCCCTAGTAACCAAAACAGCAAGGCGCTGGCATAGAAACAGACCTATAGACCAATGGAACAGAATAGAGAGCCCAGAAATCTCACATGCTTACAGCCAATTGATTTTTGAAAAAGATGGCAAGAACACACACTGGGGAATATACAGTCTGTTCAATAAATGGGGTTGGGAAAATTGGATATTCGCATGCAAAAGAATGAGACTAGAACCCTACCTCTCATCATATACAAAAATCAACAAAAAATGGATTAGAAACTTAAATATTAAGCTGAAACTATGAAAATACCAGAAGAAAACATAGAGGAAATGTTTTATGACATTGGGATGGGCTAGGATTTTTCAGCTAAGACCTCGAATATGCAGGCAACAACAAGCAAAAATAGGCAAATGAGATTATATCGAACTAAAAAGCTTTGCACAGCAAAGGAAACAATCAAAAGTAAAGAGACAACCTATAGAATGGGAGAAAATATTAACAAACTATATATCTGATAAGGGCTTCTTATCCATAATACATAAGAGACACAGAAAACTCAACAGCAAAAAAAGCAAAAAGCAAAAAACCAATTAACCCAATTTTCAAATAGGCAAAAAACTGTAATAGACATTTTTCAAAAGAAGACATACAAATGGCCAACAGATGCATGAAAACATGCTCAATCAATATCACTAATTATCAGGGAAATGCAAATCAAAACTATAATGAGATACCACCTCACTCCAGTTACAATGGATTTTATTAAAAAGATAAGAAAAATGTTGGTGAGGATATGGAAAAAAGGGAGCCCTGGTACACTGTTGGTGAGATTGTAAATTAGTACAGCCATTATGGAAAACAGCATGGAGATTCCTCAAAAAATAGAAAATAGAATTACCATATGATCCTACAATCCCACCATTGAGTAGATATCCAAAGGGAATGTAATTAATATATTGAAGAGATAGCTGCACTTCCTTGTTTATTACAGCACTGTTTACAACAGCCAAGATATAGAATCAACCTAAGTGTCCAAAAATGAATGAAAGGAAAAAGAAAATGTGGGATATATATACAATATAATACTATTTATCCATAAAAAAGAATGAAATCTTTCCTTTTGCCACAACATGGATGAATCTGGATGACATAATGTTAAGTGAAATATACCAGACACCGAAAGACAAATATTGCATTATCTTACTCATATATGGAATCTTAAAAAAAAAAGTTGATATTATAGAATATATTACAGAAGCAGAGAACAGAAGAGTGGTTCCAGATACTGGAGAGGGGAGAGGGAAGAAGAGGATCAGGAGATGTTAGTTAATGGATACATAGTTATAATCAATAGGAAGAACGTGTTCCGATGTTGTATTACATAGTAGGTTGACGATGGTAGGGTATTATATATTATAAAATAACTAGAAAAGAGATTTTTAAATGTTCTCACCACAAAGAAATGATAAATGCATGACATGATAGATACTAAATATCCTTTGATCATTATACAACATATATGTGTATCAAAACATCAGATTGTACCCCATAAATATGTACAATTACAATTTATTATTAATTAAAAAATAAACTCAAGCCATTTGCATATATTTTTATCTAATGACAGTACTGTTTGCCACATTCTCAAACGATGCAACTGAGATCCAGACAAGTTAAAAGGTGAAAACTCTTGTATGGATAGCATCGTTCCACGTCATACCTCGGATTGCGATCTCTATGTGGAGAGCACCAGCCAAAATAGAGTTCTTCCTGGATACAGACATAGGTGCATGAGGCAAGTCTTTGACGTGTATGTGAATTGTGATTGTATTAATATAAAATGAGCTTTATTTATTTCAGGTAGTACCATTGCCAATTTGAATGTTTTGTTTTTTTTTATGTAAGTTTAACTTTGCTTCTCTTTTTTAAAAAAAATTAGACATTGAGTCATAGAAAGACTAAGTGCCTTGCTTAATATTACCAGAAAATGACATTCCATGTATAAACTTCCAGTCAAAGATGTTTTCAACTTCTATAACACCGAGCATTTTAACTGCCCATGTAATGAGACTCCATGACAGATTGTTATATTAAATGGGACTATCTAATGAATGAGAGTTGCATTAGGGACCAAAAGTCTGATATGACGAGTGTCAGACACATTCCTCAGAATTGGCTATATTTGCCGCTGTGCATTTATTGGTAAAAACATCAGTATATGTGTAAAAATTTCTTTAATGAAATGTAAAATTACAGCATTTTAAAAATATAAATTATGTTCAGAATTTTTATGCAGCCATTAAAATGACATTTATGAACTGTTTGAAATAACTAGCTTTAAAAATATTATGAAATTGCATATGCCTTATGGCCACAACTAGGTACAAATATATGGAAAAAGACTGACAGTAAGTATGTAAATAAATGGCTCACACAGGAATTTGGAAACAAGGGTATATTTGAAAACTTTTTTTATATTTTCCAAATTTTGTAAAATAAGTATTTATTACCTTAAAGTGAAAACATGTACGTAGAAATAGTATTGTACTAGAGAAATCATTGAAATACTATTGATAAGCAGGGAAGTGTTCGACCAATCAGTACTAACTAATAAAAATATGAACATACTTGAATATACGCTATCAGTAGAGTTCTTATGATTGTATAATATTTAAGGCTAAAGCAGTCTCAAAAGAATTACTTTTAGTCATGGTGCTAAGAGTACTGTGAACTTTCATGTGAAGTGTGCTAACTTAAACAGGATGAATTAGGACCTTAGAGCTACAAACTGCATTAGTGATGTGCTCACTGAAAAAGGCACATTTGAAGTAGTGCTGGACATGCTCCCGTGGATAACACCATGGGTTTTCCATCTTTTCTGAATTCCTACAGGGGAATAAAACTTGTAGTTATATTAGGTTCTTCCTCTGAATTTTATGTAACTTCAGGATTTCATGAAATATTTCCACGTACCCTGGAGAAATAAGAAAAAATTTCTTAAAAGAAAGCATGAGTTTCTATGAATCTACCCATATATCACCTCTAGATCCAGTTGAAACACCAGACCAGACTGGTTTCAGAGCATGGCAAGTAATGCAGAAACATTCCACACGCTCATACTGTCTGAAAAAAAAGTAGGAGCTCTGTAGTTCGGCTTCACTAAGAAACATGTGGACACTTGGTAGGGATCACGGATTCCATATTTCCTGCCACATATTAGGGAATACATTCGGAATGTGGGTGCTGGTTTGTCACAACCCACTAAGGTGTTGCAACTCCTTGCAAGTACATTCTCAGTTTTGTAGGTGGTCAGAGATGAAAAACTCTAACCAAAATTATAGTTTCAAGACTGCCGAAGACTTTGCAGAATGTCATCATTCTGAACCCCAAAATGGCCCTTTTGGTGAATAGGTTACGGTGTGCTGGACACAGGTCCTTTGCCTCTGACAGTTGATGTGGGACAGAAGACCAGCTGAAGGGCTGGAACTTGGGAAAGCAAGGGCTGACATGCTCAATTCATTCTTTCATGTATCCACCCAACGAACAGCTATAGAGTAACTACGCTAGGTGCTGATCTCAGCACTGGGAATGTGGCTGTGAGTAAAACAGGTGAAGCTCCTCACCTCGGAAATTTTGCCTCTGCCAGCATGAGCACTGTGGACACATCTCAGCAGCTTTTAATTTCCTGGAAGATGTGGCTTTGCCAGGCACTGCGGACCCCTGCGGCAGCCCGGCACTGTCAGTCCAGCACCATCCAGAATGTGATCTGGGACCACCTGCATCAGAATCGCCCGGGACAACTTTCGAAAATCAGACTCACACTCTCTAAGAAAAAGCCTGAAAGTCTGCATTTTAATAAGCACCCTAGCCACCTCTTCACATGAAAGTGTAAAGGCCACCGTCCCAGGGATTAACGTCTAATATTTTTTATGAGGAAATAATAGCAAAATACTTTAAGTTGGAATAATTTGCAGACCTTGGGACCATAACCAAAATTGCTGGCTTCCCATAAAAGCCATGGCCTTCCCGTTCTAACACTGTGTATTCAGAAGGAAACAGCTGCAGACTGATTATATTAATGATTTCCAGAACACATATTGAAAAATTAAATATGCTTTGCAGCATGTTTTAATCCTCTACTAATTTTCATCATCTCTCTTCCTTCTGTAATTTTTGTAGATATTTTTATGTTGACTTTTTTCTTCACCAAAGAACATTTAAAATTTTTGCTATCAGTTCCATGATGGTGAGTAAGAGGAGGAGAGTTGTTTGAGTTTCTAATCAATGCTCTTTTGCTAAAATTTGAGGTAAATAAATAATTAACAATCACAGATGGAATACCTATAATTAAAACTATACATATAGCAATAGTCATAAAAGTTTCCTTTAAAAGCAGCAGATAAAAGAATCACAGCTGTTGTTAAAAGCTGTTTCTAAAGAAATATGAAGTCGGCTTGATTGATAATATTTACTGCCCCTTGAACATCTGTTAAATGGCCTTCTTTCACTTTTTGGTAATTTCTAAAAATTGAAGAAATTATTACAAACTACTTGCTAGCCTAAGCAACACTAGTTTTATATCTGGTGAAATACTACCAAATTCTTACTTCCTTGTACATTGTCTCCACAGTCCCAGTCAAATCAAAGGTACATCACATAAAAGCAACTACTAATATAAAAAAGTTCCCTATTTCTCTTACCCTAGCTTGGAAAATGGCCATTCTTACAAAGAAAAAACATGATATTAATCACCAACTGTTTAAAAGTGAATAAATTTGTTGCCTTGGTATACTCTCCTCCTAGCCATTCTGAACTCTTAATGTTTCATCACAAAACATCATCCTTAAAGCCTTTAAGTTTTGTGAGTTTTCTCACCTGGAACACTTTCTCTCATTATCTCCCTTCCCATTTTTGCACCTTTCGATCCTTGAAATCGCAGCTCATGATCCCCGATCTGGGAAGCCTTTGCTCATGGCCCGGCAACAGTCCCTTTTTCACCCACTCTCCTCAGAGGCAGGTTCTACCTCGGGGTCCTCACAAGGTGCTTCCTTGTACTGTCTGCTCTGCAGGCATCGCAGCCTCCTGTGGGCACTGCCGCCCAGCCTCTGGTGTGTCACGATGCCCTGGAGTGGAAAGTGGAGGTTGCACCCTGCTGGTCTTGGCCCGTTGCAGCCCACAGAGGTGTTTTCGTCATCAGTTCATTGTGTTTTGTTTTGTTCTTATACTTTGTAATCAGTATTTAAACATTAGGAGATCATACATACCATAGATAATCTGGATTTCTGACTATTTTTAAAAATCAAAAGATATGGCAACACTAGGCCCAACAGACTGGAATTTAAGGAGTAGCTGTCCTCTTAACGTAGGACAAACACCTTTTCCTTTAATCCCCTTCACACATGTGCTCCTGGCCTCTGTAGTGTTCGAATGTGTGTCCTAGACCCTGATTTAAATTCCAAATGCCTTAGAATTGAATATCTAATCCCAGATTATCTTAAATTACTTCAATGAACCTTCCCATGCTCTTATTTTCTCCTGTTCAGAAAAACTCAGTGCTTTTGTAAACGCCATGTTTCTTTGTGTCTACCCATCCAGCATTGTGATTACTCATGCTTGTCTGAACATTGTGAGATCTTTGGGTTGAGAGTGTGTCTTCTTCACTTCTGAATGTTATATAGCACATAGTAGATGTTCATTAATAGCAATGTGTTAATTAATTAACTTTGAAATGGAGGTGCCTATGTGGCACTGCTGTGTAACTCTCAGATTAAATTCTTTTCTAGTCAATATTGTATTGGAGCAGGAGAAATTAAAGTTATTGTTAGGAGTGTGAGATAATACAATAGAACTACTAAACGAGTTAAAGATCTTCCTAGGGAGACAGGGAATTGGATAGAAACTGACAAACCAATCATCTGCTACTAAACCTTTAACTCCCATCCAAATCACCGGGAGACCTTGTTAAACTATAACTTCTGAATCAGCAGGTTCAGGGTGGGGCCTGAGTGCCTTCATTTCTATCAAGTTCTAAGGTAATGCCCACACCGACACTTAGAGTAACAAGTCTGATATATTTGATTCGTTAATAGAGAATTTGGTGTTGGTTAAATGGTAGACCACCTCTCCCTGGGACACGCTGTACTCTGAAGGCAAGGGCTACGGAAGGCATTTCCATGAAGTAACTTTGGTTGTAATTATTTGATGTGCCAAGAAAACCGAGTACTGGATTCTGGATAGAGAGTTTGTACTGGGCCAGCAGATTTCCTTTGTGTCATAAACACAAGACCTTTACATATTTAGGAGGCTCCCAATTTGAAAAAAATATGTCCACATATAGAAGGACTTCAGTTCCAGAGCAAGCCATCTGGCACTCATTGTGTGTAGTAATCAGGCCAATAGTGCCGGTGGCTTCCCTGGAGAAAGCAGAGAGGGCACTTCAAATCTGTCCAAGGGCCTGTTTTTAGACTCTGGCAGCCCAGGAACGGAGTGTTTATTTCATGTGTAATGCAACCTTCCTCTTCAAACTAAAGACGTCTCTTTTCCTCCACTGAGTTTCTATCAGGCTTCCCAAGAAACACTGCCAGCTTTGCATATCCCTGTCCTCTAAGATGATTAACTGTTTAAAATTGAAAAGCCTTAAAAATGCAAATCTTGCCACAGGCCCCTGGTGGGGTAAAAAGACAACTCAAATAAAACGCTTCCAGATGGTTTAGGCATTATGTTCTTCATATTCTCAAAGCAAGGGAAGGATCCTAAGCTGGACGACTTGGCAAAAAGTCATATTGAAGAATATTTAGCAGCTTCTTTTTCAGAAGCCTAGGAAGGCCACTGCAGGGTTCCTGGGGGGGTCATACATTAGTGAGATTCTGTTCAGCAGCTGCTCAGCTCTAGTAAGAGCTGCCTTAGCAGAAGGGCGGGTTTGACTCCTGTAGTCTCTTGTTTTTCAGTCATTTTACATTCTGATCTATTTTGCAATCTCAAAATGTTTTCTTAACCTGGTAGTTTAGAGTTTGAGAGCAGCTGTATCTGTTAATCTAAATCAATGGATCTTACTGTATGAGAAGAGTGAAGTTATAGCTTTATTAGTCATATTGAGTTTTACAAACAAGAACTGTCAGATTTCTTACCATGCCATATACTACCTGAAATCGTTTTTTCCCCTGAGCAATTTAGTCGCTGTTCTTTCTGACAATCATGAAAGTGCCTCCTCTGCCTTTTAGAAAGAGAGAGATCCAAGTTGCTGCTTATTTCTAGCTTTCAGTCACAAAATCCGTAAAAATTGTGTTAATTGAAAATAGAGTGAGAGAAGGAGTGTGGGTCTTGAGCGGGCGTCGGGCTGTTTGGTTTCTCCATGTTGTGCAAGGCATCTCGGCAACCACGGCGCCTTGATCCCAAGGCATACCCGTCATCTGTTTAGCATTTAAATAGCGATTTGCCTTTACAAAATGTTTTGCGAACATTAATTAGCATTTCTTCACAGCATGCTTGTGAGATGGGTCAGTATCATCCCCATTTTACAGATCAGAAAGATGGGATGACAGAAGCTGAGATACTTGAAGGAAGAAATATAGTAAGTCAAAGGCAGCCAAGAACGGATTTGTGGCACCAGCCTGGAGATCAGATGCATCACACTCTCTGCCCGTCAGTGCCCTTCCACCCGGTGCTCAAAGGGGGCTTGATGTTAGTAAACACACAGATAGCTTTAGATAAGCAGCAGAGAGACAGATCATGAGAGGGTTTGACTGATTACTACGCGAGCCAGATCAGCTGTGTGCAAGCAGGCTGCATCCCACAGACGGCCCTGGATGGAACTGTGGGACCAGGTTTTTTGACACTCATCTCTGTGACAACAGCATGGAAACTTTTTTTTAACAGCAAGAAAATAATTTTTATTGAGAATCTATTTTATGTGGAGACTATCTTAGAATCTAAAAATATCATTGCTATGGCAGCTATAAAGATATACTATCATTCCCAACTTGTGTGTTAAGAAACAGAGGTTTCAGGTTCAATTCCTCGTCCAAATCACTTGGCTGGTTTGAGGCGAGGCTTAGATTCAGACACAAGTGTATGAATGACCTACTCGAAGTCCCCAGGTATGTACACAAGTATCAGTCTGGAACAGAGAGCCACCCAGAATTGACTTCTCGTTCTCTCTCTTGTTGTTATCAGTGACTCAGGAGAAATTATAGACAACAAGCACATCATGTTTAAAAACCCTGTGAAGATTAGTAGAGTAAATGTTAGTTAAGAGAATAAGGATCTATTGTATTTTTAAAAGGCCAAAAGAATGAGCCAAATCTAATGCTGAGCTATCAGGCCACATGTGGAGTGAAGTTGAGTGTTTAGTTTTGTTACTATACCTTAAAAGGACAAAAATCCAGTAGAAACACATTTAGAGGGGGAATCAAGGATGCTGACTGCACAGCAGCGGATCTCAGTGACCATGGCTGCCTCTCCTGGGAAGGGGAGTCATGTGGAAGAAGGAATAGAATCTGAGTTTGGCACCAGAGTACTAGACGTTAGTATTAATACTGGTGGCTAAGAGATAAAGAACCAATGATTTTAGCTTAGTAGATACAAATTTTCTAAGAGTTACATCTGTCCAAGAAAGGAGTCAGCGGAGCAGGGAGTGACTGAATCCCAATCGTCAACATTGTTTGGCTAGTGCAGTGCGTGGCAGGATCGTGCCATTGAAGCCAGGCAGGCCAGAGTAGAATTCCAACTCTGCCATTGCTCTGGTACTGTCCTGCTCTTAAAGAATCAGCTACCATCTGGGTGCACTCTACAATAACTTTCCTAGAGTGCTTCACTGCCAGCAAGAGGCACCCAGTAAGTACTTAATGTCAATTTCCCAATTGAAGGGGATCAAATAAAATGTGTTCAATATTAAATGAGGGCGTAGACGAGATGTGCTTTCAATTGCTCAACATTATACTCTGGACAGCCTTTGATTCTAAATCAAGGGCAGCTGTTAATCAATGGGGGCCAAATTTTATAAGTGGCACCATTTCATAAAGGAAAATGTGATATAGATAAATGGGGGAGCCAAGAGTTTGTCCCAAAGTTTTTGCAGCAAGTCTCTGAAAAATATTACTTCAGTCTAAAGAGATAAAGAGAAAATAATGGTGAGAGGGATTTTAGTTTATTAAAAAACACTTACTCTTTATTCCGTAGTAAGATTTTCAAAAGCATGTTTCACACAGAAGTTGTATTGAGACCACTTTAAATTTAGTTGTAAGCATTTTTCTTCTATGTATTGTATCTTCTTCGTTCTTTTCAATTTTTCCATTTGAGGCCTCATAAATAAGTGAAATAAGAGCTTGAATGTAGTATCTAGTAGGTACTTAGGCATTTTCTCTGTAATAATGGCGATTAAATCTAATACCTTTAAACAACTGAGTTAGCACATGTCAATTATTCTTAGCAAATGTGCACACATGACTAGAGGTGTGAGTGGTGGATTTAAGATATTGCCAACAGGTGAAAGGATAAGAGCAAGGATGGGAATCAGCGATCACTGTGAATTAGCCAAGAAGTGCAGCCAACGTAACCAGTTGCTGATGGTACTTACCACAGAACAGTTTGTTGGTAGAAGTTTCTACCTAGCGTGACTCAGAACGTGTCCAACTAAAAATCCTTAATAGTAGTGTGTTTTTCAAAATTCAAAGGCAGCACAGTGGCTTGAGGGGAGTTTGAAGATGCCACCCTGGTTAAAGACAAAGGAGGCATATATTATTGGAGATACTTCGTTTTGAGACTGTTAGCATCATGTAAAGATGATTCCATCTTAGAAGATGATTTCTGTCAAATTTTGCATTCCAGTTTGGATCTAAATCTGGAGCAGATTGAGTATGTGCATCCTATTTTTATTTGCAGAAAGATTATGTAAATTGGAACCACAGATTTACTCATTTCAACCAAACAGACTTAAATTGAGAAAAAGCAAATTCCCTGTCCCTCTGACTCCCAACACGTGCCTTACTTAACGTAGTTACTTAGAAGTAACAACATAGGAAGCCTTTTATCTCCCCATCACCAAATCCTCAGTTCCACTTTAATCTGCACCCACTATCTCCTCATCCCCCCTTATTCTAACACAGGAAATATCTTTTCTTCTATCAAGGGTCCATTCATCTTCTGATGCTTTGGACTTCATTTCTTTCTCAGAGGCCTGTCTCCTTCCCTTTGTATAATAAATCCATACCTTCATCTATTGCTTCATTCTGTCCTTTCAAATCCATTGAACAGTTTGCTGAACACCTACTCCATGCTTTTCTGGCATCTTCTGCATTGGAGATGCTTCCTGACTCTGAGCTAAAGAAAGTTTTGATTCTTTCATTCTCACAGAGGGGGTGATTCCTTTCCCCCAAATTAAATGCAATGTCCTAACAGCAGCCAGAAGGGACCTACACTGCTTTCCACTCTGTGGAAGCTTCAGTTAGGAAAGTGCTAACCAGATGGAGTTGCTCACTTGGCAAATGAGGGTAGGGGTGGTGAGTGATGGCGGGTTGGCCAATAAGGGGGTTTCATGGGACTACCAGGGAGCAGTTCCAAAAAGTGAAACGAAGTTCTGATCCTTTTTTTTTTTTGCTTTCCACGGAGCATAAGTTATAAGCTCTCAGTGAAATTCAGTTACAGTACTACTTCTGTTCATGGTGAAATGCTTATGTTTATTGAGTCTTATTATATGCCAGATGTTCTTCAAAACACTTTGTATGTACTAGCTAATTTAATCTTCATGGTAATCATATTTTCCTGGTGAGAAAGTTTGGACACAGAAATATTAAGTGATTTGTACAAAATCACATTAGGTAGAACAAGATCCAAACTCAGGAATTCTGACACCAGAACAGGGCTTTATAAATAGGACTTGTTTGGAGTAGACACAGATAAGATTATCCTTAATCAGTTTAGAAAGACAATATTAAAAAGTTGAAGCAAAAAGTTTTCTGTTTTCCCTCAGACAAATACACTTAGTGACTTTGGTCTATTTGACTTAAAAGAACCAAGAATAAAACTTACTAATCTAAGTCTTTTTCTGTCATCAAAAAGTCCCAGTGTAGCACAGACAGAGAATTCTTGGGGTCCACTGGGGGATTTTTTGCCGTGTATGCTCCATAATATGTGTACACTCTTTTCCTCTATGAGAATATTTTTTCTGTCATTCAAAGTAGGCTCTAAAGTGGGGCTCTAAAGTGTCCCATCTTTACAAAACAAGAGAGAGCAAGAGAGAAAGAAAAAAGTAATTTTCCTCTAATACTTCTTTCATTTTCTGTTTTAAAATATAAATTATTAACTATCTAAACTTTATATACGTAGTATGTTCCAGATTAGGAATTTAATTTATTTTTTCTGAATTATAAACAATTGTTTCAATAGCATTTGTTGAATAATGTATCCCTTGTCCACCTATTAGACATGCTACCTTCTAGCTGATTAAATTTCTATGTATGTATAGGACTCTTTCTAGACTGTTTATTCTTTTCTTTTTTTTTTTTATTATTCCAAGGTATTGTAAGGGAACAAACATTCTAGTTACACTTTATGTCTTTGCCTCACCCAAATACAGGTTAAAGGTGTGCACTTCCCTCCCTTTAGTGCTCCCCGTGTCCTTTAGTTGTAGATTTGCCCCCCCATCCCCCTAATCCCTGGAGAGTATTTCTGCCATGTGATCACCCTAGTGTTGATTAGTTAGTACCAATTTGATGGCGAGTACAAATGGATCCTGTTCCTCTGCTCTTGTAGTGCCTTACTTTGAATAATGGGTCTAAGTTTAGTCCAGGAAAGTATAAGAGGTGCTAGATCACCGTCATTTCTTAAGATTGAGTAATATTCCATTGTAAACATATACCAAATTTTAGTAATCCATTCATGGATTGACGGACACTTGGGTTGTTTCCACATTCTTGCAATAGTGAATTGTGCTGCCATAAACATTCGAGTGCAGATGTCTTTACAGTAAAATGTTTTGTGCTCTTTTGGGTAGATGCCTAATAGCGCTATTGCTGGATCGAATGGGATTTCTATTTTTAGCTCTCTTAGGTATCTCCAAATTCTTTTCCACAGAGGTTGCACTAATTTGCAGTCCCACCAGCAGTGTAGGAGTGTTCCTGTCTCTCCACATCCTCGCCAACATTTGTTGTTTTGTGATTTTTTGATAGAGGCCAATCTCACTGGGGTTAAGTGATATCTCATTGTGGTTTTGATTTCAAGCCCCAGAATTCTTGGCCTTGAGGTATGAACATACTCATATTGGACCCCCGGGAGCTATCTGATTTGTGTGTTCGCGTCTCTATGCTTGTGCACATGTGCCATGACGTGCAAAATTAATTTGAGAACCACTTCTTGAAACATATAGTAAACTCTTCAGTAAGTATGGTTTGATGAATGGATTTAAGGGAATTTTAGTGCTCATTTTCTTTTTTATTTATGTAAATTTATGGGACACAAGTGTAATTTTGTTACGTGCGTAGATTGCTTTAGGGTATCGTATTTTCTCATCATCCACCCTCCTCCTCCTCCACCTTCCGAGTTTCCATTGTCTATCATTGTTCATTGTCTATATTGTACATTTCCTTAAACTACTAGACTATGTAGTCTCTTAGCCCAATAAGAAGTAAGAATATATGTTATGGTTTATCACAGCATCACTACTATAATTGCCATTGAGAGGGCCAGGAAGTCTGGGTCATTTTGTATTTGTGAGATAAACCTTCCAAATAAATAAGATTGCATAAAGCATCATCTCCATAATTCGTAGGTGTCAGTGAAAACCAAAACTATGGGTCTCTTTGCACAAAATTTACTAAGAATTTCAAGATGACCCAACAATGGATTGTTTCAATTTTTAAATATTATTTATTTTACAGTTTTCCTAAGATACTTAAAATGATGCAATAGGAAAGGAACATTGTTAAACTATAAAAAGGTAAAGGGAAGTCATTGTGACATATTAGTAAAAAGCAAGAAACTTCCAGACAGAAATTCATAAGTTTGAATCCTGGCTCTTAATTGTGATGGAAGCTCAGTTTTCTTGTCTGGAAAATGGGACTTTGTTTTTTTTTTTTGACAAATATTTATTGAGAAACCTATTTATTCTGAAAGAGTTATATTATTTAACCCTTACCATAACATTATGAGCAGGTGGTATTCTTTTCCCCAATTAATAGATGAGAAAACCCTGGCACAAACAGATTTAAAAACTTACTAACGTGTTCATTAGTAGTATCCAAAATGGGGCTAGAGCCCAGGTGATCTAGCTCCAGGTCTCACACTCAAAATCACCCTGCCTGACTACCATTTTCTAATATATGCTATTAATACATCATTGGATCGTATGATAATAATAACAAAAATTAAAACCCACACACAATTCAGATTCAGAATCAAGGCTCAGTTACTATACGCTGACTCTTCTAGCATTTAGAGTTTACTAGATCTCTGACATTAAAACCCTGAAACTTTCTCATAATCAGGCAATAATACAAACCAAGAGATAGGTAATCATTTCTGTTGTTGTTTAAATCTAGACAAGAGGTTACAAGAAGCAGCAAATCAAATAACTCTCTTTTGGAGAGACACCATATATGGCATTGTACTTACTGGAATTCCTTATGAAAGGAGTTTTCTTCCTAGATGGCCCCAAATGTGTTTTTATGGTTTCCTCATAAATGCTCTTCTGATTATCACCATTCAAAAAAAAGGTCTAATGAAATCCCCAAGGAAGATATGTAAGCTTAAGGAATAACAGATAACAAATAAAATTGCCAATATCCATTTAATGCTTCATTCTGATAAAGAGAAATCAGGCTGGATTTTCATTGTCAAATCTATTAATCAATTATATAGTTACTCATAATTGTGAATTTGCATATTTGATCTAAGGCTATTTTGCAGTTCCTAAAGAATTGCTATTAAAAGTCAGGGTTATGCCAGGCACAGTGGCACATGCCTGTAGTCCCAGGTACTGAAGGAGTTCAAGGGGGGAGGAATACTTAAACCCAGGAGTTCAAGGCCAACCTGGGCAACATAGCAAGACCCCATCTCTTAGGAAAAACAAAAAAGCTGGAGAAAACTCAATGACCTTGATTGCAAACCAAACTTCTCAGAAGTCTACAGAGCATACGGGGGGCATGGGGCAGGGCACTGCATGGGAGGTCTGCCATAAAGGCTTAGATCTTTCACATTAGAAAGATGCATGATTTCAATGACTGAGATCTAGAAACCTTTAGGAGCCAGAGGAGTCATCACCTAGTAATTTAGCATCAACTCTGTGGTTTAGTGGTGGTCCTTTTCATGTTAGAGAAGGGGAATTGTTCAAACAATATAGTCGGTTTGAAATATTTCCAGGACCAATGCAAACACGAAGTGGGCTGCCCAGAAACCACACATTGTTTCCTTCAGACAAAAGATAATGATGCACTAATGAGTTTTACCCTTTATTGCCCTCTCTAGAACACAGCCTCAGGAAGAAAGCCCACAAAACCAAATTGTTAGTCCCAAAATTTACAATATTTTGCAATGACCCCTATCCCTTTTTCTTTAAGTGCTAGTACTGAGTTAAGTATTTGTGTTGTTTAACTCATAAATTCCAACCTCATGTAATCTCAAAAGTGCCCTCCCAGAGAGAGAAAGGAAATGAGTGAATGAGGAAAAAATAATAAAAGCCTGGCTGATATAGGGTACTTCCAAGTGACTTACAGCACTTCTGAAATATTATCTAATTCTGATGTATTTTGGCTTCATTAAAAGGGAGGAAAGTAACAGAGATTAATATTTTAAACCGTGGAGAGGGATAGTGAGGCAAAAAGTAGTTGAACTAACAGGTCCGTTTAGTAAACATAATTTAGTAAAATAGTCAAGACTATGAGTGGAGGAAGTTATTATCCAATTGATTAGACTGGTGAGAGTATGATATGTTTGAGGACTTACAGGATTTGTTGGAATCATTTGTTGTTGTTTCATTGAAGAACAAGATTAACAGCACAACTGCATATCACTTGCACTGAAATTATCCGCACCCCTTCCCTAACCTCACCACCTGCTCCCCCTCCCCATTCCAGCTACCCTTTCAGTCCATGGCAAAATTTCCAAAGAGCGTTGCTTATACTTACTGAGTTACTGTTCCTACTTCCATGCCTCTCGTTCTCTCCTCATCCTTAGGGAGAGTGGCTTCTTTCTTGAACATCTCCACTGAAATCGCTCTTGATAAAGTCCACAGTGACCTCCATGTTGCCAAATCCATTGGCCATTTCTGTCTCTCCACGACTTGATCTCAATCGCATTCTAAAGAGCTGACCAGTCTTTCCTCTAGCACCCTCTTCTCTTGGCTTATGTGACACCACTCCTTCCCCATTTAACCTCCTCACTTCTGGCTGTTCTTTCTCATTCTTCTCTTCTGGTTCCTCCTTTTCTGTGTGACATTTTAAGGTTGGAGGGCCCCAGAGCTGTGTTCTTAGCTCTCGTTCTTCTCCAGTTCTGTCTAAATATGTTCATCTGCATCCCTAACTTTAAACGTTGTTGCTCAACCCAGTGTGTACCTCTCAGTCTCACCTCAACTTTAGACTTATATCCAGCAACTTACGTGTGTTTTCCACTTGGATATCTGATAGACATCTCAAACTAAACATGGCCAAAATTGAATCCTTGATTTCTGCCCCCAACCCCCTGTTCCTCTAGTTTTTCTTACGCCAAAAACTTTGCTTCACTCTCACGTCTAGTGGAATATACATCATGTTCTTTTATCCCTGAAACATGCCCTAAAGCCATTTCCTTCTCTTCTTCTCCACTGCTATCACCCTAGCCCAATCCACCATGATTTCTCGTTTATAGATTATTCCAATAGCCTCCTAAATGATCTTCCACTTTCATTCTCACCCATATTCCTTTCTTTCTCTGTAAAGCAGTAAGTGTTCTAAGTTTTTGAGACATAAAATCAGATCATGTCAATTTGCTACTTTAAACCCTGTAATGGCTGTTCACTAAACATGCAATAGAATCCAAACACTTTATCATAGCCCATCGGGTCATTCATGATCTGGTCCCCATCTGCCTCATTCCCATCTCTTCACACTGTCCTGCTAGCCCACTAGGCTCTAGCCACACTGGCTTTTGTCTTCTAAGGGCTGGACAAGTTTGTCCCCATCCCAGTTCATTCCTATGCTATCTGTTCCCTCTTCCGAGAAATCATTTCTTGCTATTCAGGCCTCAGGTTGTATATTCCTCCTTAGAGAGGCGCCCTCCAACCACTCAATCTAATGACATTCTAGCCCAAATCATTCTTTCCCCTATCATCTTGTTTTATGTTCTTCATAGTACTTCCTGCTATCTGAAAATATCTTACTTTTATGTCATTTACTAGTTTATTATATGTGTACCATCACTAGAATGTAACTTCTAGGAAAAGTGGGACCATCTCTGCTGTCTTTCTAGTGGCTGCAACATACCTGGCACATAGTAGGTTCACAATAAACATTTGTTGAGAATGAATGAATTTATATCTAGTTGAAATTGCTAAAGTGGAGTACTTTAAAAGGGAGAGCTCAGGAACAGTGATTGGGATTATAGAGAATATTAAATGTCTACTAATATGAGGGTATTACCTCTTTGAATTATAACTTAAGGGAAATTTGCAACAAATTTTACCAACAAACTGAACTATGAATGTATGTTACATGAAAACTTTACATGGAATGATTTTTAAGACATTTTTTATATGTAGTGCTTAAAGCAAGTAGGATCTCAAATGTTGTATTGCTTTTATCATTTTTCTTTAAATTCAATGTCTCAGAGAAGTAAGAATGTATTGCATTTAACAGAGAGCAGAGTAAATTGTATTGAATTATTAAAATTTTATCATTAAAGTTATCTAGCTATATATCATGTAACAGAAAGCTCATGTACAAAAAACCCAGAATTATCTGGAGGGCTTGTTAAAAACAGATTGCTGGACTCCAAAGCACCACATCTCCTCCTCGGAGTTTCTAATTCAGTAGGTCTGGGTAGTGCGGTGCGAGGGAGGGTGAAAAAATTTGCATTTCTTCCCAGGTGATGTTGATACTATTAGTCAGGGACCCTCCCTTCAAGAAACTCTGATCAAGATTACTAAGAGTTGTGAAAAGAGGAAAAGGGCCCTAGTAGGAGGAAAATAGGTGCGATTATAATTTCCAGAATTATTCTACTAGCTTGTTCCTAAGTTATCCAAACAAATCATTTCTTTACATTTTGTACTTTCTATTAATATTGAAGGATATTATCCTATTTGATGCTAAGACTTTTCTCTTGTAAATAGGTATTTATTTTACACACTGTTAGATGTTTTCATACTAATGCTCTATTCACGTAAGTTCTTCATTCTGCACCAGCAAATTCTTCTGTATTTGTTTTGAGAAGAACCAACCTCAAATAATCTTCCTTTGCCTCTCACTGTTCCCTCACATTGAAACAGTTCCCTTACATTGTTGGAATCATTTGTTGTTGTTTCATTAAAGAACAATGAAATTTTGTCTTCGACAAAAATCTATTATGCTTAAAAACCTTTTGCCTGAGCAAACATCACAATTAAATGGTTTGATAGGTGTCCCGAGAAGATGGAAAGCTGATCAACGCTCTTTTTTCCGCCTCTGCTCAACTTCTGTCTGGTCTGCTGGCTCCTCCGCCCGGTCAGGAGATCTGAAGTGTCAGTTTCTATACTCGGTTTTATTAGGGGCTGCAGCAGCTTCCTCATCCATCTTTCCCCGGACCACAGACACTTGATTTGCTAAATCACTCCTAAGTATCCAAGGGCAATTGGTTCCAGGACCCCCTGCAGATACCAAAATCCACAGATGCTCGAGTCTCTAATATAAAATGGCATACGTGGGTCCTCCCCTGTACTCTGTCATCTCTATGTTACTTATAATACCTAATACAACATAAATGCTATGTAAATAGCTGTCACATTGTATGTTTTGCATTATTTTTATTGTTGTATTATTTTTTATTGTTTAGCGTTTTTCCACAAATATTTTTGATCGGCCATTGATTGGATCCACTACGTAGAACCCATGGATATAGAGCGCCGACTATACTCAAACTCACCAAATATTAGAGTTCGAAAGTCTCTTGGTGACAAACTAATTCTACTTGTAGTTACCTGTCTTATTGTAATAACCTGAAATGAGCCTGTACACAAGTTTCATAGCAGTATTCCTTATAAGATTGAAAATTAGAAGCAACCTAAGTAGAAGAATAGTTAAGTAGTTTGAACACACATATGTGTTACATTATATAGTCATTGAAAGTTATTTGCATTTCTCATTCATGTTTTCTGATTTCTCTCCAAATTTTCTACAAATAGCAATGGAATTTTTGTAACCAAAATGAAATTATTTTAAGGAAAACAGATTAAGTTTTTTTTAAGGAAAAGTAAACTAATTTGGATCATACATCGTGCCGCCTTCCACCCAATGCAGATGTCTCTTTTTTGTCTCCTTGAAGAAAAATCACAAAACCTTCATTGACATATTTTCTCTGAGATAATGAGCCTAATACACTGTGAATCAATCCATGCACTTTTTTGTTTATGAGAATAATGTTTGACTTTTATTGATTTAGACTTAACCACAAACTGAATTCATTCATCAAATAGTTTTAAAGCACGTAGAGTTTTTTAAATCTCCATTTCAAATAATTCCTCTGCTAATTTGTTTCTTTTAATTGAAGTGAAATTCACATAACATAAAATTAACCATTTTAAAGGCACAATTCAGTAGCCTTTAGTACATTCACAGAGTTTTGTAACCACCAGTTCTATCTAGTCCAAAACATTTTCCTTGCCCCCCAACGCAACCCCATACTCATTAAAATGAGCTGTTGCCCCTTCCTCCCTCCACCCCTAGCCCTGGAAACCACTAATCTGCAATGTCTCTATGGAGTTATGTATTCTGAATACTGTTCACTTTGTGTGTGTGTGTGCATGTGTGTGTGTGTGTGTGTGTGTGTGTGGTGTGTGTGTGTTTTAAATTTATTTTGTTTTATTTTTAAATTTTTAAAAACTTTTTTAAGTTTCAGAATATTATGGAGGTACAAACACTTTGGTTACATATATTGCCTTTGCACCAACCCAAGTCAGAGCTACAAGCATGCCCACCCCCTAGAAAGTGCACACCGCATCCACTAGGTGTGAATTTACCCATACACTCCTCATCTCTCCCACCTGCCTGACATCTGAGGAATGTTACTTCCATATGTGCACATAAGTGTTGATCAGTTAGTGCCAATTTAGTGACGAGTACATGCGGTGCTTGTTTTTCCATTCTTGTGCTACTTCACTTAGAAGAATGGACTCCAGCTCCATCCAGGATAATACAATAGGTAGTTCATCATTTTTTATGGCTGAGTAGTACTCCGTGGTATATATACATCACATTTTATTAATCCACTCATGAATTGATGGGCACTTAGGTTGTTTTTACATCTTTGCAATTGTGAATTGTGCTGCTATAAACATTTAGGTGTAGATGTCTTTATTATAGAATGTCTTTTCTTCCTGAGGTATCTCCATATTACTTTCCATAGAGGTTGTATTAATTTGCAATCCCACCAGCAGTGGACGAGTGTTCCTATCTCCCCAGATCCACGCCAACATTTGTTGTTTTGGGACTTTTTGATAAAAGCCCTTCTCACTGGTGTTAAGTGATATCTCATTGTGGTTTTTATTCACATTTCCCTGATGATTAGAGATGTTGAACAATTTTAATATGTTTGCTGGCCATTAGTCTGTCTTCTTTTGAATAGTTTCTATTCATGTCCTTTGCCCACTTTTTAATCCCAGATAGAAAACCATCCTCATATAGCCATCTGACCTTTGACAAAGCAAACAAAAATATACACTGGGGAAAAGAATCCCTATTCAGTAAATGGGAAAATGGGATAGCCTCATGAAGAAGATTGAAATAGTTAAAATTTATGTAAAATGAATGCATTCTACTAAGTGAGGTATCCCAAGAATGGAAAGACAAGCACCACACGTACTCATCATCAATTGGTATTAACTGATCAACACATAAGTGCACATGTGGGAATAACATCTATTGGACGTTGGGCGGGGGGAGGAGGGAGGGGGGAGGAGGGAGGAGAGGAGGGGTATATGCATGCACAAAGAGTGCAATGTGCACCACCCGAACGATGGACATGTTTGAAACTCGGACTTGGGGAGGGAGGTGGGGGCAGGGGCAACATATGTAACAGAAACATCTGTACCCCCATAATATGCTGAAATAAATTAAAAAAAAAAAAAAAAAAAAAAAAAAAAAAAAAAAAAAAAAAAAAACCCAAAATAAAAAAAGACATTTAAAAAAAAAAAAAAAAAAAAAAAAAAACAAAAAAAAAAAAAAAAAAAAAAAAAAAAAAAAAAAAAAAAAAAAAAATATAAAAAAACAAAAAAAAAAAATAAAAAAAAAAAAAAAAAAAATAACAAACAAAAAAAAATAAAAAAAAATAAAGATAA
>CAUYSK010042981.1:0-41789 GCA_963575035.1 Avahi laniger
GACCCCACAATCCTGTGAGAGAGGGAATAGCCTTCCCATTTTTAGGGACATCGACCGAGAGATTCAGTGACTTGCCCAAAGCCTCAGTCTTGACCTCGAGGAACAGAACTCCTGGTTCTTTCCTCTTCAGCGGTGTCTGAATAATCATTAACTCCCCTTCCTCCTTCCCCGAAGTTAGATTGCCTGGGACCCAGGTAAAGCACCCTGAAAATGCTCAGGTCAGATGGGGGCCTCAGGGCAGGTCTTCTGTTCTGAATGCTGAATTTGGATTTCTGGAGACTCCAGGCTAACTGCAATTCACTGACGTCTTCCTTCACTCCAGGCCCTCTTGCAACCCTGACTCCTCCGCTAACCTCACTATCACTCTAGAAGGTATAATCACAATCATAAGAATCATAAGTGGCACCATTTATTAAGCACCTGCTAGGCACTGAGCTAAGCAACATGTATGTCCTCATTTAATGAAGTTAGGAGTCCTACAAAGTGGCTGTTAGTAGCATCATTCCCATTTCAAAGATGGGGAAACTGAAGCTCAGAGGGGGCAAAGTCCTCAATCAAGGTCCCAAGTGAGTACATGGCAGAGCCAAACTTGAAAATTCAGTCTGGCTGACCCTAGGCTCTCAGCTACCCACACACTGCCTGATTTTCTGCTTCCTCACTCGGATAGGGGTCTTTGCTCATAAAGATTACACCAAGCCAGACACAATGTCGCGTGCCTGTAGTCCCTGCTACTCAGGAGGCTGAGGCAGGAGGATCACTCGAGCCCAGGAGTTCAAGGCTGTGTGTCATGATCATGCCTGTGAATAGCCGCTTCACTCCAGCCTGGGCAACATAGCAAGACCCTAGCTCTAAAAAAAAAAAATGTAACAAAGAAAGACTGCACCGATGTCCAGTAAAATCCTGCTCTTTTCTAAACCCTGAGGACTAACCCAGGCTTGCATGGTCCTCTTCATCTCTGCCCCCAGGCCTCAGTTTCCCTGCCTGTGTCAGCTGCACCCGACACAAAGGCAGCCACTCGCTCCCAGCCCCATCCCTGCCCTACATGCTTCTCAACACCTTCCTCCCTGCGTATGAAAAACAACTGAAACGAATTCACCGTTTCTCTCCCTGACATCAGAGGGTGGAGGAAAATGTTGGAAGCCACAGCTGGGCCCCTTTCAGCCCCACAACGACACACTCTGACCCCAACCTGGCTTTTCCTACCTAGGATTTTCCGTCATTTGACTAGCAGCAGAGCCGAGATGCCTGAGGTTGTGGCCAGAGTCACGCCTTCCTGGGGTTTAGCCCCACCTGGACCGTGAGCTTCAACGGGGGATAGAACTACGTCTTTGGTCCAAGTTGTGCTTCGAACAACTACTCCAGATGCGTTACCCAGAGGGCTTCTTCGTTTGTGAAGGAACAATTCAACACACGTCCTCAGGCCTGTATCCACGGTTCTAACACCCCAGAACTCTGGAAAGTGGTAGTCATCTCCATAATTAATTTTTTTTGTTTATCTGGAGGATTTTTGTTTCTTGTGTGTTTGTTTATTTGAGACAGAGAGAAACATGCAGGCTGGAGTGCAGTGGCCCAATCATAGGTCACTGCAGCCTCGAACTCCTGGGCTCCAGTGATCCTCTTGCTTCAGCCTCCCAAGTAGCTGGGACTACAGGCACACGCCACCATCAATGCTCAGCTAATATATTTTTTTTCCTAGAGACAAATTTTTTTTTCCTAGAGATGGGGGTCTTGCTATGTTGCCCAGGCTGGTCTTGAACTCCTGGCCTCAAGTGATCCTCCCGCCTCCACCTCCAGAGTGCTAGGATTACAGGTATGAGCCACTGCCGCACCCAGCCCTCCATAATTAATTTGTTGGCAAAACCTGATCTCATCTGGACTTATATTTTTAATTAAAATATAAAATTTGTATGTATTTACGATGTTCAAGATGATATTTTAGAACTGTGTCTTCAGAGCCAGAGAGAGCTGGGTTAGAATGCCAGTTCTGCCGTGAACTACCTGCATCTTCCTCATCCCTAAGAGAGACACTTACGGGTTCGACACTGATGAACATTTGTGAAGGTCCTGCTGGGTGCCGGGAACGGTGCTGGACAGAGAAGCAATGTCCCTGCCGTCCGGGAGCTTCCTTTCTCCTTGGGCGAGAGGGGAGAGGGAAGGCAGATAGTAAGTGAATTCACAGGAGATTTTTAGAACTAAAATAGGGTAAAGGGATGGGACATCATGGGGGACACCTTCTGATATGGTGGTCAGCACAGGTCTTTTTAAGGAGAGGACATCTGTGGACAGACTCGGTCACAGAGACCACACAGGGAAGAGCCCCAGGTGGATGGAAAAGCAAAAGAACTCGTTCTGCTTGAAGGTCAGAATAAGGTTCGGTGTGGCTACGGGGACGTGCGCTAGAGCAAGAGACAGCAGGACCCAGATCACAGAGGCACAGGGCAGCATTCTGGTTTTATTTCAATGCTATCAGAGGCCACTGGAGGATGTTAAGAACCATTTTCATTTTCTTTTTTACAAAAGCAAACTGTTTTAAGAAACCGTCAAACTCTTTCAAAGCAGCTGCCTGGTTTTGCATTCCTACCAGCAGCGTAGGAGTTGCACTTGCCCCGCAGCTCTGCCGACACTTGGAATGGGCAGCCTTTTTATATCATTTTAGCCACTGTGGCGTGTGTGTAGTGGTATCTCGTTATGGTTTTAATTTTTGTTTTCCTGATGACTAACGACGTTGAGTACTGTTTTATGTGTTTTTTTGACTATTCACAGATCTTCTTCCGTGAAGCGTCTGTTAAAAATCCGTTTGTCTATTTTTTTTATTATTTATTTATTTTTTTTTTTTGAGATAGAGTCTCACTTTGTTGCCCTGGCTAGAGTGAGTGTCGTGGCATCAGCCTAGCTCACAGCAACCTCAGACTCCTGGGCTCAAGCAATCCTACTGCCTCAGCCTCCCAGGTAGCTGGGACTACAGGCATGCGCCACCATGCCCGGCTAATTTTTTCTATATATTTTTAGTTGTCCAATTAATTTCTTTCTATTTTTAGTAGAGACGGGATCTCGCTCTTGCTCTGGCTGGTCTCGAACTCTTGAGCTCAAACGATCCTCCTGCCTCAGCATCCCAGAGTCCTAGGATTATAGGAGTGAGCCACTGCACCTGGCCCCTAGTGTGTTTTCTTCTAGAAGTTATATCGTTTTAGCTCTTATGTTTAGTCATATCTTAAATTGTTTACATTGGGTTAGAAAGTTAAACATATGCTCACCATACATCTCAGCCGTTTCTCTTTGATATCTACTCAAGAGAAAAAAAAAAATCATATCCCACTACTGGGTATTTACCCAAAGGAAAAGAAGTCATTTTATCAAAAAGACACCTGCACTTGAATGTTTATTGCAGCATAATTCACAATTGCAAAGATGTGGAAACAACCCAAGTGCCCATCAATTCATGAGTGGATTAACAAAATGTGGTATAGGTATGCCATGGAGTACTACTCAGCCATGAAGAAGGATGACTTATTGCCTTTTGCAACAATCTGGGTAGAAGTGGAGACCAGTATCCGAAGTATCTAAAGAATGGAAAAACAAGCACCGCACGTAGTCACCATTAAATTAGAACTAACTGATGAGCACACACGTGCATAGAGGGAAGTAAAACTCAGTGGAAATCAAGCAGGGGGCAGGGGCGATGAGGCGATGGGCAAAAACCTACCTAACGGGGACAACGAACACTATCTGGGTGACAGGCACACTTATAACCCTGACTCCAGCGTTACAAAAGCGATCCTTGTAACCAAAAACATGTGTACCCCCATAGTACTTTAAAATTTAAAAAAACTCATATGTCCACAAAAAGACTTAACACTTGGATGTTCATATAAGCATTATTCATAACAGGCAAAAGCCAGAAATAACCCAAATGTCCCTCAACAGATGGATGAGAAAACTTAGCACTCTCATATAAGGGAATGCTATTCACCGGTGAAAGGAAACAAACCGTTGATCCATGCGGCAACCCGGGTGCTGGGCTCAAAACCATGACGCTGAGCAAAAGAAGCCGGATAGAAAGGAGTTTATACTGGATGATTCCATTTATATAAAATTCTGGAAATGACCCGGCTCATCTGCAGTGACAGAAAGCAGATCCGCGGTGGCCTGGGCCGGGGCGAATGGGCGGGGGGGAGGGATGCAGGTGGTGGAGAAGGGGCGGGAGGCAATTTTAGGGGCTGGAGAAGAAGTTCTGTATCTGATCGTGTTGGTGGTTACACAGACGCATACAGTTATCAGAATTTATTGAACTGTGCGCTTGAAATGGTTGAATTTTATTTTGTGCAAATTATACCTCAATAAAGTGGATTTGGAGAGGGGGAAAAAAAAGCAAAACAGATGCTGGTGAAGAGAGGGCACAGGTGGGGACAGAGAGGAGAGTCAGGCCCTGAATTATCCAGGTGGGGGAGGACGGTGGCTTGGTCCAGGAACAGCAGGGAGCGGTAATTGCTGCTGCTGTTACTTTCTGCCTTGTTCGCCACTTGAGCCAGGGACAGGCTTTCATTCGCAGATGGACTGACTGTTCGCCCCACTCTGCAGCCTGATGCAGCTGAATCGCCCCTCAAGGTCACTGTGGGGAACAAAGGCTTTGACTTACACAGGACACCTCTGCAAGCTGAAGTACACCCTCAGGAAACCAGGTCACCAGCCACGGTGACTCTGAGAAACCCACGCCCGGGCTCCCAGGCCCTCTCTCCTCTCACTCAAGCCTCCTTTCCAAACCTTCTCCTGGAGCTTGGGTCCAGTGCAGTTGATGGTGGCTGAGAATCCCTGACAGTGAGACTGACACCTTCTTGGGGGACTGTTCTTCTAGTTTCCTCGGGTTACCGTAGCAACGTCCCACAAATTGGGTGGCTCCAAGCAACGGCAATGTGTTCTCTCCAAGTTCTGGAGCTCGGAAGTCAGAAATCAAGGTGTCAGCTGGGTTAGTTTCTTTTTTGAGGCGCTGAGGGAGTTTCTGCTCCTTGTCCCTTTCCTGGGTTCCGGTGTTTGCTGCCAACCTGTGACCTGGTAGATACATGACCCCCATCTCTGCCTCTGTCTTCACATAGCATTTTCCCTGGGTGTCTCTGTGTCCATTCTCTTTCCTTATAGGGACACCAGTCACTGGATTAGAGCCCACCTTAATCCAGTATGACCTTGTCTTAACTTGACTCCATCTGCAAAGACGCTATTTACAAATGACGTCACGTGCACAGGTCCTCCCGGTTAGGACTTGAACATATTTTTTTGAGGGACATAATTCAGCCCAGTACAGGGACCTTAATTTCCCCTGACATCCAAAAATTTTGTCCAAAAGTAAGCTCCCAGGGGTTGAACTGGCCAGAGAGTAGGTAGACAGAGAGAACACTGGCCCGGAAATTGTGGAGATGCTGAGTTCAAATCCTGCTTCTGCTGCTAACTTGCTGTGTGATGCTGGTCAATTCATTACTTCTCTCTGGGCCTCAGTTTTATTTGTTAAATGAATTGTTTATTTCCTGGATGGCATAATTAGACTGTTGGGAAGTAATGGATGTGGTTAGCATTTATTGAGCACCTACAGTAGATCAGGAATCAGGCTAAGCATGGTGTATACAGCATCTCATTTAAACCTCACAATGACAGCACAGGTGTTTGTGTGAATGACTTCACACAAATGAGGAAACTGAGGCTCCAAGAGTTAGGTAACTGGTACCCCCCTCCACATACACCCCCAGTCAATTCCCTGAACATCTCTCAGTGGTCTGCCTCCCTCTGCTCCGTTGTCTAGCATAAGCCATCAACATTCTTGGCCATCAAAACAACCATCGGTCTTTCCCCTACCCTAAATTCACTTCCAAAACCAGAAATTTTTATTTTTTGCTAATGAAACTCCCTTTTATAAAATTCCTCAACGGCTCCCCACTACCCTCAAAATAAAGCCTAAATTCCCCGATAAGGCTAATCAGGCCCTAAGTCATCTGAGCCCAGCCAGACTCCATCCTCCCCAGGATAAGACTTAACTCATCCTTCAGAATTCAGCTCACATGCCACTTCCTCCAGGAAGTCTTCCTTGCTTGCCCCCAGGTATAAGTCAGGTCCCCCTACTCAATACTCTAAGAGAACTCTTCCTAACTGTCATCATAACACTCAGCACAGCGTGTCTGTGCTGCCTGTTAACTTGTCTATCTCCTCCCGATGGCAGTCGGTGTGCACACGGCTTCACACCCTGCGTTTCACATTTGCCAAATGTCCTGAGTCGTTTATCGCAAGTGCCAGGAGAAAGCTGGGATTGAAAGCTGTTACTGGCTGACTCCAGGGACCGTTCTGTGTACTATCCCGGACAGATATTGGTGGAGGTACAAGAGTCTGTTTGGATCAGCAGGCTCCAGGAGGCTGGGCCCAAGTGTACAAGAGCCTGGAATAGTGAACAGATGCCCTACTTTCCCCTCCTGCATCCGCAGCAGACATTACTAATGGATCAGCCCACTCCTTCTCACGGATCCCAGGCTCAGCACAGGGCCCCAGCCAGTCTCTATCAGTCGATCCAAACTTGTGCCTGGCGTGAAGTCTGTTTGGCCCACGTGATCTGTTGCCCGATGCCGTTTTGTGGGCAAGAAAAATGAAGCGCAGGGGAAGCTCTGGCTTCCCCGATGTCACGTGTAAGTTCACGTGAAAGCAGGGACAAGATCTCGCCTTTCCCAGTTTGGTGCTGTTCCTCCACCCTCCTGGCATCTGGAGACCAGCTCCTCGTGCCGTGCGGTCAGTCTGTCCTCTGGCCGCCCAGAGAAAGAAACATTCTTGAGAAACTGGGTCAGGTGACTCATGGAAAACTCCGAGGACAAGAGCACCTTCTTAGGAGGCCCAGGGAACTTTCTTTTCTTTTCTTTTCCTTACTTCCCAGCAGCACCTCTGAGCTTTTGTCTCTTTCCTGTGGGTCCAGCCAGCCGCCTGCTAGCTGTCGCCCTCGAGGAATCCAGCACGTGGGCACACGGGCTGCGCACCCTCGAGGGATGGAGCAGAACTTCCAGACCACAAAATGGAAGACGATGGCTCATTTTTCCGCTTTTGATAAATAAATATTTTATTTCGAAATAAATTAACAAAAAAGTGCAAAGGCAGTAGAGAGTGTCCCCAGATCTCTTTTACCCACTTTCTCCAGATGCCATCGCCTTGCGTTACCACGGTGGTACGTTAGTCAAAACTGAAAACCCGACACTGGTACGGTCCTCTTGCCTAAACTGCAGACTTTATTCAGATTTCACCCATTTTTCTGTTCCAGGATCCCATCCCGGGGACCATGCCGCACAGAGCACTTTCCCTTTTTGATAAACACGATCCCTAGATTTCCCCCCTTCCCCTGGCACGAGCTTGCGTGTTGTTTTTCTCTGCTCTGATGCACCCCCTGCCCCCATTTTACAGATTATGGTTTAGGGAAAGAAAAGCGTCACCTGGTTATATTTAATACTGTAGGCGACCCTTGTTCATTCACCACATTCATTTTTCCTCTTTCGGTTTTAAAGTCTAGTTCACATCATCAAAATGGCCACCGGCACTTCCTGAAAAACTTGGCAATGCCTTTTACTGTATTTCTAAAAAAAAAAAATTTAAAAAAAGTTCTGCTTTTTTTTTCCCCCAGCTCCCCCCACCCCCCAGCCCGAACTTCGTTTGTTCTTTTATGACTAAGGATATTTATCTCCTGCTCGCTTTAGAAGTTTATGAGCTGCTTTTCCTTTGAATTCCAGGCCAAGGTCAGTACTCTTTGGGTGGTGATGTCACGGCGTGTTGCCTTGGTTACCGCTGTGACATCATCAGAGTAACCCGGGGGCCTGGTGGGCAGAGGGGAGAAGGGCTTTGAAATGGTCCCTTTCATCTGCCATGGGGGAGAGAACTGCTGATGCCTTTTGAAAAAGTTTTGAGAACTGTGAGAAGCTAAAGGGAAGAGTTAATAAGATTTACTACCCCCCAAAATTGCCACAGACCCCTAAAAGTCAGGCCACAAAGGCTGCAGATTTCTGCAGGGGGAAACGCTAAAGAACAAATGCATTCCTAGAAACCAGAACCCTGTATTTGTACAAAGACCACCAGTAAGCCACGAGGAGACACACACACACACTGACCCTATCGACCAAATGGCTTCTAGATGGAATGTATTTCACAAGGTGTCTCTCACTCTTTAATCTAATCTAATCTGTCTCTCCCTCGGCATAAAAGCAAAAGTAAAGAAAGGAATTACAAAACAGGAATGCTTGGTTTAAAGAGCTTTTTAATAAAAGGAGAAAGGAAAAAAGAACAAAAGCAGAGCACAGAGAACAGTTTTCCTGCCATTAAAACAGCATCTTGAAAAATGTTAATCTTTTCTTTTTTTCCTTAGGGTCAGGGGAAGGGGGGAAAAAAATGTGATTTTATTGTGAACATGTGTCAAGAGGACTCTGTCCCATAAACTCGGTACCCACAATAAGTATATTTGTGTAGTAATTAACATGAGATCAGAGACGCGAGTTTTGCCAAAAGGCCATTGTCAGTATGGGGTATATTATGTGAGTCAAGAATCCAGTTTTCCAAATGTGGTATACATTGCGCTTGTTGTAATTAAGCGTTTTGTCATCTAGCAGGCGAGCAAGAGTGACTCCCAGACGGGATTATACCTAAAACACAGTTTCCAAATGTTTCTTCTTGGCAAATCTTGTAAGGAAACTCTATGCAGAAGGAATGTCAAGACATCTGTAATTAGATTTTGGGGAAAAGGGTGGAAGGAAGATTTCTGGGCCTGTCTTTATGTTGTCTCTCAGAGAGACCCCCCTGTAATTCCGTGTCCTGGCTGCCAAGAGCTTTACCCATCACGTGTCCTTGGGTCATTTATCTCTGCACTGACTTTCTGCCGGGATCTCCAGTGACACCCCTGCCACGCCACTTCTCATCCAGAAAGTTCGTTGCAGCCGCTGCAAAGGCAGAAAGGGCAGCGTCCAAACTGTCTTGGGCCAGCCAGACCCGTGCTTAGAACTCGGGAGATTTTATTTCTGAGGCTTTCTCCTTTGTCTGGGGACCTGGAGGTCTTATTAAGAAAGGAGAACGGAGTGTAGTTTGTGGCCCCCGGGGCTGAGTTTCGGAAGACATTTATATCGCAAGATAAACCGAAATGGAAGAGGGAGTTAAAGGGGGTCATTTCAACTTTCCGGAGGGGCTGCTGGGAGTGTCACACGTTGGGGTGCCTGGCCCCGTCTGGGTCTGATGTTGGAAGTGGGTTTGCATCTGTCTCCGGTTCCGTATGTTAGTACGGGCCTGCTTGTGCAGGAACATGCTCCCACACGCCTGTGGGTCTTCTGCATGGGTTTGCAAGCATGCGATGCCTCCCCACGCATGGGTCCGGGGCGGGGGCGGGGTGCTGTCACCAAGCACGTCGCTGTGTGTTTTCAAAGGCTCCTGTGTGCTCGCCACACGCTTGAGGGCATTTATAACTTCACGTATGTGCACGAAAGAGCGACTGGGAAATATCTGCCTTCATTATACTTCATACTCTCTTTTCCAGCCAACAGGCTATCTGCAGACCTCTCGGCTCCTCATCTCCCAAATACGATCGCAGGGTGTTCACGAAGCGAAACACATCGTAAATCTCAAGGCTGGCTAGAACCCGAGGGTTTTAGAAAGAAAAGGGAAAAGGGAAGGCGAGAAGGGGGTGGCCAAGAAGGAGTATTTGGAAGAGGAATCTCTGCCCCTTCAGGAAGCACGTCTCCGTGACTCCAACTTAGAAACAATTTTCTCTTGGCACGAGGAGGGATCGGTCTCTGTGTTGGGGGTTTTCTCCTGCCACCGGACCCCTTCTTTTTCTCCATAATAGCAGGCAGGAACAGACGTGCCCACTTTATAAATGCTGACCAGCTGGGGAGGCCGCAGCAAGTGGCCACAGAGTTTCTTTTCCCAAATGCTGACGTCTAAGGAGGCCTCTGGGGTGAAGACTGAGGGTCTCTTGGGCACATCTTGGGACCTGCTTGCTCTCGGAACCTTCCTGAGGTTTCCCTGAAAAAGGATGTCAAAGAAAATCTAGAATGCGAATAGCCTTTGCTTTTGGCATCCAAGGGGCTGTGCTGGTGTCGTGAAGACCTAAGTGCCGGAAGCCTAGTATTCCGGGGTTCTCTGGACTGAGGTGGGGCCGGCACGGGTGCAGGGGTGCAGGGAAGAGGGGGGAGGCCAGGCTTTTCCTTTAAATGGCTGAAAAGAGGCAAGCCCTGATTGTCACACATGTAGATTATTTTTTCCCCTCCAGAAGATTAAAAGGACCATTTGTTTTTAAAAGTCTCGACCCGGCATATTGGTCCATTTCATGTGTCAGCGTGGAGTTCACTCCCCTCCGTAGGGCTGCCCGGGGAACACAAAGGCAGGAAATTCAATTCAGCACAGGCCCCGTGACATCTCTGTCTGGGCTGCGTGCGTGCGCGTGCGTGTGTGTGTGTGCGCGCGCGTGTGAGTGTTTGTACAGGGGCTGACACTGTGTTCTCTTCAATCAGATCGCTGCTCAGTAGAGGTATTGTTCCTGCAGTTTTAGAAGCAGCTGGAGGGATTCTAATAATAAAGTCTGAATAAATCTGCTCGTAAACTGTCCACTACCTTCTCAGCACACATACAACTTTTGATTCAGGTATAACATTCACAGGGAAAGGCACACAGAAGCAAACCCAGCATTTTTTAGATTCAAAAACAGACGTCCCCAAAAGTCCCCTTAGTGTTCCCTCTCAGCCACTATCCACCCCCTACCCCAACAAGGGCAACCGCTATCCTGACACCTAACAAGCTGGATTAGCTGTGCCTGTTTCTGTACTTTGTGTAAATAGAATCGTTCAACGTCATACTCGAGGAGGGGGCCTCTTTCGTTCAAAATTAAGTGTGTGAGATTCACTCATGCCGTTCTGTGTATTTGTAGATCAATGATTTTTCAACTGGGGGTGACTGTGTGCCCCCAGGGGACTTTAGACAATGTCGAGGGACGTTTTTTGGTTGTCACAAAGGGGGATGCGTTAGTGGGTCCAGCCCAGGGAGGCTGTACGGCGTCCTCCAATGCAAGGCACAGGACAGCCCCCCACCACAAAGAATTATACGTCCCAAAATGTCAAAGACGCTGAAGCTGACGACCCCAGCCTGGATCAGTCGTTCTCCTGGCTGTGTTCTGATTCCTCCGAAACGCAGTTTTTGACCGCAGAGTTAGCCTGAACTAAACTCCAGGTTCGAAGCTTCAATTCAGAGGCAAGTTTACTGACGTCTGGTTTTATCGCCAAAGTGGGGGCGCGGAGGATGGTAATGGGGATGGGATAGGAGTGGCAGACAAGCGAGGGTCACCCTCATGATGTCTTCCTCTCGCCCGGGGCGAGGGGGGTGGGGGATGAATTCGACCTTAGGAGGTCTCAGCAAGCCACATGTGCCTCTTTGGCAAGCAGGGGAAGGAAATGACAGGAAGGTTCTCACAGGGCCACGCTGACATCCACAGACATAAACAGACAACCACACAAGTCCAAACATACACCCCCCGCCGCTCCGAACACACACATACACACGCACGCAAATGCACACTCATCAGCCAACACCGGCCACGACGGCGGGCCCGGCAGACACACACGCTTGGGTAGAGGAAAGAAAAAAAGACGAATATTGTCCTTAAAGGGACCCCTCTCCAGCTGCTTAAAGAAATCATTAAGATGACCAAGATTAAGAAAGCCCAGCCAGGGAAATAATCACATCTGTCTCGGTCACCACCGCATCCCTCGACCCTAACCCAGGGTTTCTCAACCTCAGCACCACTGATATTCCCAACCGGGTAATTCTTTACTGCAGGGGCTGTGCTGTGCATTGCAAGATATTAGCAGCGTCTCTGGCCTCTACGAACTAGATGCACCCCAAGTTGAGCCCAAATTATCTCTGGTTATTGCACAAAGTCCCCTGAGAATGTCACCCCCTAATTAAGAACTACTGGCCTAGCCCAGTCCTAGACTCCCGGAAGCAGCCCCCAAATAAAATATCTGGTGATTGCATCAGGAAGCCGCTCGCATTCCTTCCTGAAAATAAACAGGCCCCCAAGGAGACTCAGCTAATCTCTCCTCTGCGGCATCCACAGAAACCGAGAGTTAAACACACACAGAAATGGAGCCCTGGGCTCGTTTCTCTACCAGGGATCCCCGTCTCTGGGGCTCGGGCCGGTGCTGGGTTCTGCCTGGGTGGAGGTCACCGCTGCCATCGATGACAGCCCTAGAAGAAGCGGCCCCGAGAGAGATGCCTACGCCACATGTGCCCCGTCGTTTGATTGAGGGACCTTAATGCACTTTTCCGGCCCCTGATTGGGTTTTAATTGTGTTTGAAACGCTGTGCTCCCCACACGCCAGCTGACTTTGTGGCTGTGCTCAGGATTGTTTTCATCTTTTCCTTCTGTTTTCTCTCTGTGTCCGAGGGGCTGCAGTGGCTGGGCGTGGGAGGGGCACCAGAGACCAGGAAGCACATCTACGGAATTTTCCACACATTAGCCAAACAGGGTCTGGAGCTCTCTTTACATTTTAAACCTCCAGAGGACGCATGAGTCTGGGGCCAGAGTGGGAAGTGGAACTTTAGGCAGACGTAGCTGTAAGCCGAGGTGTCTGCTGTCTGCCTGTGGGAAGGAGGGCTGAAGGTCACACATTCATTCAGCAAACATCCTCGGAATGTCAGTGCATATCAGCACTGAGGTTGCAGAGATAAAAGACCCGTTTCTTACCTTCAAGTAGTAAGAGAAAGGAAGATACTGACAGCTCATTCAAGCATTGTTAAGTGGCAGGCCCTTTTTTGTGCACTTCATACATATTCACTCAATAAAACTAAAAATAATCTTTTGAGGTAGGTATTGTTATTACGCCCAATTTAGAAGTGAGGCTCAGTTAGGTAAAGTGACTTGACCAAGAGGACGTAGCTCTAAAGTGGCAGAGTCAAGACTTAAAATCAAGCAGTGGTTCTCAATCAGGGGCAATTGTGACCTCCTGGGGACAATGTCTGGGGACATTTTTGGTTGTCATAACCCAGGAGGGGGGAGCTACCGGCCTCTAGTGGGTAGAGGCCAGGGATGCTACAATGTTCAGGGCAGCTCCCCCTATAAAGAAGTGTCACCCCAAATGTCAACAGTGCCAAAATTGAGAAATGTGGGCCATAGGGTCGGTGTTCCAACCACTGTGCTACAGGAGAGGGATTTGTTCACGGTGTCCAATCAGCCATTCAGAGGAGGCCTGACAAGCACCCTTGAATGGAGATATGATTGTCACCTGTAAGTGAGGATGCCACCACTTTATAACGGATAAGGGCACAGCCATGCTGGCTTGAGTCCAAATCTGCACTTTGCCTTTTTAAGTTAGGTGACATTAGATGAGTTATTTAGCCTCAGTTTAGATGGGAATATTTTTAAAAAGCTTTATTGAGGTATAATTGACATGCAAAGAACTGTATATATTTAACATATATAAACTGATGAGTTTGGACATAGCCATGCACCTGTGGTACGTCACCACAATCAAGGAGACAGACATATCCAACTTCCCAAAGTTTCCGTGGGTCCTTTCGTTTGTTGTTTGTTTCTTTGTTTATTTTGTGATAAGAACACAACATGAGATCTACCCTCTTAACAAATTTTGAAGTGCATAATACTGTATTAACTACAGGAGATATTTAGAACTTATTCATCTTGTGTCACTGAAACTTTGTACCTTCAAATGACAACACCTCATTTCCCCACCCCTCAGCTCCTGACTATCACTTTTTAATTCTTTGCGTCCACGGGTTTAACTGTCGTAGGTGCCTCATATAAGTGGAATCATGCGGTGTTTGTCTTTCTGGCTTATTTTGCTTTAACAGATTGTCCTCTATGTTCTGTCGCGAATGGCAGGATCTCCTTCCTTTTCAGGGTGGAATAATATTCCATCGTGTGGGCCGGGCGCGGTGGCTCACGCCTGTAATCCTAGCTCTCTGGGAGGCCGAGGCGGGTGGATTGTTTGAGCTCAGGAGTTCGAAACCAGCCTGAGCAAGAGCGAGACCTGGTCTCTACTAAAATTAGAAAGAAATTAATTGGACAACTAAAAATATATAGAAAAAATTAGCTGGGCATGGTGGCACGTGCCTGTAGTCCCCAGCTACTCGGGAGGCTGAGGCAGGAGGATCGCTTGAGCCCAGGAGTTTGAGGTTGCTGTGAGCTAGGATGATGCCATGGCACTCTAGCCCGGGCAACACGGTGAGACTCTGTCTCAAAAAAAAAAAAATTCCATCGTGTGTATACACCACACTGTACTTATCCATTCATATTAGATGGGAGTATTAACCCCTGCTCTCATGCGAACACTGTGCCTGACACATTGCAAGCACTCAATAAATATAAGTGGTTATTAGGCAGGAAAGGGAATGAATAAATCCCAGCCAGGGGAATAGATCTGATAGCTACTTAGGGAAACATCACACATAAAGGTCCTTGGTAAACTATAGAATGGGCTGGTCCCAAGAAGGAAACAGCAACTTGTACAGTGGCTGAGAAAATAGAAAATAGTTTTGATTTTTTTAAATTGTAAAAAAATATAAAATAAAAACTATGGAGTATCATGAACACATTAGCCTTTAGTACCTTCAAAATCTGGATTGACTCCTAAATCCACTGCAGTTTATAAGAACTTCTCTTTAAAGACAAAGGGCTGAACTGGTTGATGTCTAGAAACCAGGATGATCCCACTTTGGGAAAAATTACCAAATTTTCCCAATAATATTAACATTTACTTAGTTGACTTCATCGTGATCACTTGCTTGTTCGGTCCAATAACTCATAGACTCCCCATAAGGTGTTAGTTCCTCCCTCAGTAAATATCTTGGGCCACACTGGACCAGGTCATTTTTTCTTAATATAATAGATGTCATCGTTTTAATTGCAGATTCAGTTCTCTATTCCGTAACTATAGGTTCAGATCCTGGCTCTACATCATACTTGTGTGTTATCTTGGACTGATCATCAAACCTTTCTGGCCTTGCTTTTTTTGTCTGCAAAATAAAGTTTAATGTATCTACCTCTGGCAATTTTAAAACCTGTTCCAAAATTCTTTGACATGCCTCTCACCCAGATGGGGGTCTCTGTCCCCTCCTCTTGAATCCAGTGGGCTTGTGACTGCTTCAACAAATAGACTATGGCAGAAATAATGCTGTGCACATCCACTATGGGCCATAAAAGGTGAAGTGGCTTCCGCCTTGTGTGCTGGAACTTGGTCCTGGAGCCCTGAGCTGCCATGTGAGAATCCTCACTATCCTGAGGCAGCCATGTTGTGAGGAAGCACAGGCCTCACGCAGAGGCCCCCATGTGGTAACAGGTGGGTGCTGTGATTGGCAATACAAATCCTCCATCATTCCACTCCTACAGATGAAGTAAAAGAACCTCGAGATAATTACAGCGCCCAGCCATCAAGTCACCACCAATCTTCCCAGCTGAGCCCAGAGACCTCAGGGAGCAGAGAGTACGTGCCTAATTCCTGACCCACAGAATCTACGAGTTGTTTTAAGCTGCTAAATTTGGTGGCAATTTGTTACACAGCAGTAGTAACTGGTACACTATCTCAAATGAGAGTCGTAAGGATTAAATTAGCTAATATATAATCAATGTTCTCCCTTTGGGCCATGGCACAGAACAGGCTCTCAAAGAATGTTAATTCTTTTCCTTCCCTTTTTTATATTTTTTTTCTTTATGATCAAAGTTCCTTTTTTCCTGTTTTATTTGACAAACACTGGGGAGAATAAATTTCTCTAATTATTTCCATCCCGTCTAGACCGTGGAGTCATTTTGGTAAACAAAATCATGAAACAATCACAGTGAGTCTAGCTCTGGCTCCAAGCTGCAGATTCACGGCAAACCTGAGCACAGACTCTCTCCACTCAGCTTCAGACCTCACCTACAGCGTGACCTCGGGGGCCGCAGGGCAGAGGAGACTCTCCCAGGAGGAACGGAGCACACGTACAAAGGCACCCCGTGATGACTAGTCACAACGCGGAGTTCTCAGGGATGTGGGGTCCTGATGCTACGGAACATCTCCTCTTGGGAACTGTTTCCTAAATCAAGATTTAACCACAGGCCACCGAGGAAATGTCCCCTGGAAGAATCTGACTCAGGACATCCGTTGCCAGTCCTGCATCTATTAGACCGGAGCAATAACGAGGGTTTTAAAAGATGCCCTGCTGCCCTCCTTTTACTTGAGTTGAGTGGACATAAATTGTGCCGTCCTCTCTGAGCACTCAGAGGAGGAATTCCTGGCCCCTGCCCTGCGGAGCCTAACGCAGGATCCATTTTCACATGATTAAGTCCTTCCAGTAACTCAGCACTTTACCGAGTAGGAAGCATCTTGCCAACAGAGACAAGAGTAGAGCAAGAAGCCAAGTCTAGCATGAGGGAGCCCGAATGTGTCTCCCAAATCAAGAGAACAGACCAAAATAAGAAGCGCTGGGAGCAGGGATTGGAGATGGAGGAGACAGATGAGACCCAGGAAGCCAGAGGAAGTGCGGATGGGATGAGTAGGTGCAGACGATGCCCTAGAACAGGCCGAGCGGTCAGTGAAAATGCTTTAGATGCTACGGCTAAACCATTGCTTAGCTGATCCAACATCTATTCCTAGCATCCTCTCCCTTCCTGCCTCCTACCAGAGGGTCTAAAAAATGAAAGATTCACTTTCCTGACCTAGAGCTGACCCTGTGACACAGTTTGGGCCAATAAAATGTAAGCAGAGGTCTATTGAGAGAGTTGGGAGGAGCATTTGATTTTTTATAAAGGACAAAGGTTCAAGAGAAAAGCCTTTTGGGGCCACCCCTTTCTCCTTCCTGTTTTAATGGCAGATGCAATGCCTGGAGCTGAAGTAGCTATCTTTGAACAAGAGGACATGCACGAGAATTAAAAGCCAAAACAACATCAGCAGCAGCCTACCTCTGGACCACTTGTCATGGGAGAAAAATAAAGCCCTCATCGTTTAAACAACTGTCCGTTGGACTTTCTGCTACTAAAAGCCTTCTTAACAGATTTGAATTTTTGTCTTGCTAAACAGCATTGTTGGTGGGGTGGAGCACCTTTGTTTGATGTACTAAAGGTGGGACACAAATTCCATCTGATAAAGTGTTGGGGACACATCACTAAGCCAAGAGAAGAGTTTATGAATAATTTGAACTATTCAACTGCAGGGGATGTATTAGCTAAATCGTTGCAATGGGACACAATTCAGTCCCTGAGAAATGATGGTGCCCACACAAATTTGTTGGCATGGAGAAGCCCATTCTAGACTGTTCCAAGATTTTTAAAAGCAGGTTATCAAACAATATAGAAAGAGATATGTAGAAAGGTATTCACTAGAAGGCACATAGTGGGTACAATTTGGGTTTTTATTGTTCTTGTTATTTTTGGTATTATTTAAATATATTATAATTATATAAAATATATTACAATATAATATTACTCTCTCTATATATAGTTTTTGTCTGATAAAAACAGCATATGCGATACGGTCTTAAAATGCATATATCATACACAGAAGGCTGGAAGATATATGGTAAACGATGAATAGTTAGCCCTGTATGATAGGATTACAGGTGATTTTCATTTTCTTCTTTTTCTTTATCTGCCTTTTCTACTTTTTCTATAATGAATATATATTACTTGTTTAATTTTTCAAGTGTTGTTGTTTAAGAGCTACTCCTCTTGCTGTGTTTGCCAAAGCCTCAAAGCCTCCTCTGGGAAATACGTTAATCCAATCAAGATCTTCTTGTCTTGGCAACAAACTCCAGAACTGGTCTACTGTGATTTTAAGTATCTAGGAGGATGTGAAATTAGGAGATGGTGCAGTCCTCATTTTCTGCTCATTGTCAATGTTACGAAGATGGCAGCCCGAAGAACTCCCTAAACTACTTAAACCCCAAAGCAAAAGAGAGGGTGATAAGTGGAAAATCCTACCTTCCCATACCAGTGATAAGAGACTCTCCTTCCCTTCTCCTTCGAGATAAATCTCCAGGACGAACCCACCCTCCGTGGAGCCCCTCTCGGAAGAAGAGCCATGAAAATACGGCAGGCAAAAGCATTTGTAAGAGAATGATATAATGACAGAAAAACATACGATCGATTTAGCAGGCAGAAGTGGCTGTCAGTTTGGGGGCCCTCCAGAGTTCAAGTATGCCCGTAAAAGAACTCAACAACCCCAGGGCTCCCCTGGGAGAAAGAGATCTCCCTCCAAATCCAGCCTGTCGCCTAACACTGGGGAGCAGAAATTCCCCAGGGGAGTGGGGGTTAGCGTATCGGCGTCTGGAGGAGCCGAGGATGAGAGGAAGAAGGCCAGAGGAGGGGGGACAGAGGGGCCTGCCCCAATGATTTAGGGCTCTAGATCGTCCACAAAAAAAAAAAAAAGTCCCTCTGGTCTGGTGCCCTGGGGGTCTTGGAAAAGTCAGCCCAAAGAGGCACAACGATGGAAAACAAAACTGCTGGGGTCTGGGGCGGGAGGCCATGTCGAGGCCCAGTTGCCGCTGTCTAGTAGAGCTAACACACAAGCCCCAAACATGCGTGACCTCTGGTTCACATCAGCACCACTGATCAAAAGGAAGCAGCTCACTCCACCCCGGCCCAGGCCTCCCCGTTCGGGGAGGATTCAAAGCTACTGGCTTCGTGGCTGGTGTGGCTTCCATTAACCCAGAGGTTGGTGCTACGGACTTTGCAAAACGTTGGGCATCAGACGTAATGAATCACAAGAAACCAATAGCTTGGACCAGCCCAGTGACCTTTAAAGCGAGATAATATTACTTAAAACGAACATCGTGGTGGAACCGTTATGACAAACAGCATTGGTTCAAGCGCCCTTCCATTCTGACGGCAGACGGCCGTCCGGGGGGACACGGAGATGCCGTTCCCCTCATCCTGGTGCTTCTAGCCCAACCTCGCCGGGCTCAGCACACTTCTTCCATTCTCACCTGGATAAATACCGATGATGTCACGCTGGGGAATACAGGAGCTGCAATGACTTAAGAGCATTTTCCATATCAAGACCCTCGTATGACCAAACGATTTACGGCATCAAAACCAGTCTTGATTTTCTACCCACTGCAAGGGACAGAAAGAAATATCCACACCACCCACTCCCCAAGAATCCACTCGGGCTCCAAAACATCACAGACAATCCAAAAGAGAGTGTGTGCGCACGTGCTGTCCTCTGTTACATTTCTACACTCAGCTTCTGCTTTGCCCCGGAGTTTTGCATGTAAATAGACACAGGATATTTTGAGACTTAGACAGGACCCTCACTTCAAGAAATCAGATTCGGTTTCAGGCAGTGCCCGGGTTCAGCGAGAGGCCAGTCTAACCCAGAAACGCAAACCAGTTCCAGCCAGGGGTAGGTGAATGCTCGCTAGACAGACGTATCGGCCCCTCGTAGGTTCAGCTTGAACACACACACTGGAGCACGAGCGCGCGCGCGCGCGCGCACACACACACACACACACATGCACGCATACACTAATTTTGTGCTTAGCTGTCATAAAACTTAAGACACTTATATGAGGGTGAAAGGTCAGGAGGGGGGAAACATGATTTTCTGTTATTAATTATGCCTTATCCATTCTACATGTGCTGCGCTCGTCTTAGATAAAGTTACGGTTCTATTTTATTAGGAAGCCTCCAGGATCGTGTAAAGGGGATTTTGGATTGAGACAAAGGAAATCGCAGGATGGGAAAGAGGGGGGAGAAGGGGGGGGTGGGGGCTCATTTGTTCTCCTGCTCAGAAGCCAAGCCAGGCTTCTTCTCTGCCATGTCCAGGACTGAATCTGCACATTCTTGAAATAGCTCGCTCTGCAAATGCTAAATGAACCTGGTCCCGAACCAACTCCATCCTGAGCGGGCTTTGGGTTTCCAGAAGGAACGGAGAAGGCAGCGAAGGGGGGAGAAGGGGGTGAACCACAGGCCAGGCTGCTGCTGGATTCAAAGACAAAAGCAAGGCCAGCCAAGGGGGTGGGGGCGTGAAAGTTCAAGTTCAAATCTGTGTCACCCCTGCCTGCCCTGCCATGGGCAGGTGCCCAAAAGGATTCTTGCCTTTGTTGGAGCTCCCTTGAGTGGGAACAGGGGCTGGGCTGGGGCGCCCATGGGTTAGGCAGCGGGAGGCCCTCGGGGCCAGACAGGAGGGACCCAGGAGCCCCGTCACCCTTGGCTGATAAGAAGAAAAAGACTGTCTATTATTGGGAAAAGGGACCCAAGAATCCCCAGACCAAAAAGGTTACAACATGGCAGAGTGAGAAAGGGACTGTCTCAGAGAGGAGACCAGAGAACAGCCAGCAAACAAAAAAAATCCAGGACTACAAAACCTGGATTTGAACCCTAGCACCGACCTTTTCCTTGAGCAAGTTGATAGCCGTCCCTGAGCCTCGGTTTCCCCAACTGGGAAACTGGGAGAGATGATGTCAATGATAACACAGATAACACCGTCGTCACTAATAGCAGCAATCACATTAAAAGGGCTGCGACACACAGTCATGAGGAGGCTATGCCCGTCCCACGGCGCTGTAAGATAACGTAATGAGAAGCACATCAGGACCCATAAATCACAGCGCAGATATAATTTATTGTTATTAATATGATCTGCCCTGTCCTTCCCCAGCCCCTCGGGCTGCCAGGAGAGCCTGTGCTCTGTCATCGTGCACTTGAAGACAGGTTGTTTTGTCCCTTCTCTCTTCTTGTTTCTAATCACAATGTTCTAATTCTCCGGCTGAGGTTGAATTCAATTCTCAGCCAGAGCTCGATGCCATATATTACCCCCTGTCCGGGACAGCGATCTGGCTTCTGTCTTCCAAGCACTCCAGAACTGCTGTGTGCTGGGCGCTTACTACGTGCCAGGCGCTGAGCTCAGCTTCCAGCATTGGGGATCCCATGTGAGGCTCCCAGCAAGGCAGCCAGAGAGGCATGAATATCACCCCCATTTTACCCACAAGGAGACTCGGGTTCGGGGAACGAATGAGGCTGGATTCCCTCCCAAGGAAGTGTCCAAACCAGCACGCTCTTCCTCCCGCCGGCTGTGCGCAGACACCACTCCCTCGGGTCTTCCCACAACTCGGGAAGACCCCGGCTGCTATAAGAATGTTCCCGTACACACGGGGAAACAGACTTGAGAGGAGCCCGACCCTCCTGTCTCCTGAGCTCAATTAAGCATTCACCAACCCTCAACTGTGATTTCAAGGAACACGGAGGAGGAGGAGGAGGAGGAGGAGGAGGAGGAGGAGGAAGGGAGCAGGCCTCCCGCCCGCCCCGCTGCATGTAGTTGGAGTGTCTCTATCTGCACATCAGAATGTTTCGTGGGGATTCGGCCAGGAATTCAGGCCCGTGGGAGTCCCGCCATCGAATCCGGGCCCAGCTCCCTTTGATCCTCCCCACAGACTGTGGTCCCGCCATGCAGCCCGATGTCCAACTTGTGATACCCCAGGAGTGTCCCCGAGGGTGCCAGGCTAGTAGGGGACAGAAACGGGAGCCGGCATCCCGGGAAGGGGGCACCTAAGCGTCCAGGACACTGTGTTTCAAGTATCCTCGAAGCTTGTCCACTGGCCCCCTGTTTCTCCTGACGTGGCCGTGTCTTGTGCTGCTATTTCTCTCTGCAGGTGTTGTCTGGTGTCTCTGACCTCTCCTTAGCTCTCTCATGTTGCATTTCTACATGCGTGTAATTCTGTCTGTCTCTCTCTCTCTGTCTTATTCTCCCTGTCCTTGTCTTTGTGTCTCTTTCTTTCTCTCTGCCTGACTCTTTCTCTCTCTGTCTCTCGCCTCTGTCTGTCTCTCGCTCCTCCTCGTACCGCCCCCGCCCTCTGCCTCCTTTCTCCCCTTGTGGCCTGCTTGCCCATCCTCTCCTCTGTCTCCCAGGGCACCAGGAAAGCCCAGTCTCTCCGCAGAACGACTCAGCAGCTGCTGCTATGGAAACGTGGCTCAGGGTGACGAGAGTCACCCCAGCCCAGAGCCCACCCAGGGCATGCAGGGTTTGAGCAAACCTGTCCCCATACCTTGCTCACTCTCTCTCCATCACCGAGAACAAGTCTGGGATCACAGAGGACCAAGGTCATTTCAAATATCTGAGCATGTTGCTGGGAGAGAAAACACCGCTGACAAGGATTCCCAAGAGATTTGAACAGCCTCCATCCTCCCTGAGAACCTTCCAGACATGCTAATCAATTTCCAATTCACTATTCATTCCAGCATTGCTGTGGGCTTCCAGGCCCACACTGGCAGATTGGTTCTAGATTTCCATGTTTTCCACCGGATATCACAGCCAAATTGTCTCTCTGGCTAGACCTTGGAGCTCATCTCCGTTTTGAAACTTTTTGAACCCAGTGAGTCCACACATACAGAGGGCTGGGGTCCCCCTCCTGCGGTACCACCCGTCCCCAACACACACACAGGTCATTTGTCAAGGGTTTGCCGAGAACCCAGCATTTGCTAAGTCGGTTCACCAAAGTTCCTTCTTGTAGCTTAGGCTTCTCCACAGAAGTGAATAGTATTAATTCTATCGTTACAAACCAGAAGACTGAGATTCAGATTAAATACAGCGACCTTTCCAAGGTCGCGCAACCAATACGATAGGGACCCTGCCGAGCGCCGCTCTTCCCAGGTAGGAAAGAAAGAAGAAGAAATAAACCTGCACTTTGACAATTTTTTGTTCCCACTCCCCTCCTCGATGATTTGCGTTAGAACTGGGTTTTGTTTCCGCCCTTATTCCTTCCGTAGGCTTCCAGACCCATATCGGTTGCAGAAACAGAGTTTCTCCTCTCCAGAAAACTGCTTTTTTGGCTCGGGAAATGCTGTTTTTCTCCTCCATCGAGGGGCAGCAGGCATGCCGGATATTTAACTTTTGGAAGGCAAATTTGGCATCCGGGACTGTTTTCTGCCTTATTAAACTTTTCAGAAACTGTATCTCTTTTAAACAGCCTGTGGGGGCTCTGCTTCCCCGCCCCAACAAGATCCCCCTCCAAAGGACCCTCTCCGTCAGCCCACCCATCCCCTCTTGCCATCTGCCAGAGGCCGAAGCCAAAACACGTCCCAGGAAAGCCGGGGAGGAAGGGGGCGAGGCGGAGAGAGAGATGTCTAATCATCACGGAACCTTTGAAAAGTATCTTGAGCAAATCGAGTTTGTCTAAAACGCATCCAGCGTTTAACATTTAATAGGAGCTGATCAACTTAATGCACCACATGCCGGGGGGAGACGGATCCTTCCCCTTTAAGGGGCTGTTGACGTTAGGTGAAGGAGAAAAACAGTCGTTACGATTCAGAAACTCAGGATGAACCCAATTAATCAATGCTGAGATGATTCGAATCATGTGGCAAATGCTTGGTCACCTCTCTGATATCCTATCCTCGTCCCTCGGAAGATGCAGACGTGATTAATGTCACCTGTGACCACCGCGTCTCCAGGCAAGATCCCCCCCCAAACCCGGCAGACAGAGAAACAAATTAGATCCAAAGACACAGGATCAGTTTCAGAGGGGACGGGCCCCCGGCTGGGGAGAGGGGTGGTCTCTGAGGGTGCCTGGCCGGGCCTGTCTGTCACAGGCGGGCAGGAGATAGAGGCCAGACCATGTGGGGGCTGGGAGGGAAGGGACGCTCAGGGACCGGGTGATGGGGGCATCTGCCGAGTCTCCGAGCTCAAAGTGCTCCGCCGGGCCCTGAGCACGCAGCATCTTTGAGGGTGATTCTTTTTTTTTTTCCTTGGTGCAAAAATAATTGCTCAAGCTTCCCCTGCATCTTAGAGTTGCACTCAGACATGTCGGCCCTGGGCCTTGGCTGGAGGAAATGGGTTTGAGAGAGAGAGGGTGGGAGGGTGTTAATCAGGGATATTTTGATTGCTTTGAAAGTCCCTGTCTGTTTACACACGCGGGTTGTACCCCTGTTTCTGGAGTCTCTGAACTATACAACGGGCCTCTCCGCTTTATCTCCCTTTTCATTGTGTTGCTCTTTCCTCTCTTTCCTAGTTTTTATCTCCCCTTCCTCTCCTACCATCCTTCTTTCATTCATTCAACAAACATTTCGAGAGTGCTGGAGGCACCTCCGGGGCCTTCCTGGAAGAGGAAGATAAGGTTCTGGGAAAGATAAGAAGCTAAGATCGCAAGGATTATTCCCCAGGTCCGGGTTTTCCTTGCCTACCTCCCGGGCGGTGATATTGCCCAGGTGTGAGTGTCTTCAGTCCCGTCTTGCCATTGTCCTCCTCCGGGTTTTGCTGACCCCTCGTCCTTTGCCACCTGGGCTAGCCCTGAGACACGGATGTGACCCTGGATCCTCCGGCTTGGATCAAGCTCTGCTCCTCTGAAGTCACTGGAAATACACGCCAGGACCGCTACAACCCAATACACCTTGTCCTCACTCTACCCCCCAGCACCAGCCCCTACCACGGTGCCTGGCGCATAGTAGGTGCTATAAATATCTGTTGAATAACTGAATGAAAAGTGCTGTATAAACTCTCAGTTTGATGTCACCCTAATGACTTTACAATGCACTCATTTAAAAAAAAATAAGTACACCTTGCCTCCTTCCAAAAAGGTGTTAAGATTGTTTACAATGCAGATTCCTAGGTCTCAAGGAGGTGGATTCAATACCTCAGGTGTGCGTGTGTGTCCCTGGAATCTGTATCTTTGAAAGCATCCCAGGGGACTCTGATGTACACACTCCTCAGAGGTGTTTGAGAAATTTTACTCTGGATAATAGGGAGCCACTGAAGGTTTGAGAGCAAGAGTATCACTTCATCAGTGAGTGCTTAAAGAAGGGCATGCCAGCTGCAGTCTAGAAGATGAGTGGAGGACCCAGGGGTGGGAGAGAGAGAGAGAGAGAGAAGAGTTAGGTGACCACATGAGGATAGAAGTTCCAGAATTTTCTTGTGAGCTTAAAGGCAGAATCTTAGTAAAAAGAGGGTTTAAGGGACTTAGCATGGTTTATTTGGGGTATTTTAAGAGAACTAATGGGGATTTCAGGGAAGCTAAAACCTTCCCTTCCCGGGCTTCACCTCTTCATGGAAGAAAGGGCCGTTGAAATGGAGAAATTGGCAAGTGGCAAAGTTGTAATATGCGTGGGGAAACAGTAAGTGAAAGAGAAAGGAAAGTTACCTTCCTTCCTTTCTTTTATTCCCTTCTTCCTCCACTGAAAGCCCTCAGTGGCCCCCAACCCTCCGGTTCCAGTGACACCCCCACCCCCAAACCTGCAGGGGCTGCGGGGACCAGACTCACCGCCTCTACCCTCCCTGGGTGCTCATGAGAGCATCTGGCCACGGACGCTGGGCTCTGGCCACGGCATCTGTTTGCAATGTTTGACTCAGTAGTTTTATTTCTGCTTGGCGGGATAATATAAACTATCCTGTTACCCGGCAGGCAGGCCGGGCGCGGAGCCGGGTCGCGCTGCAACTTTGCCGCAGAACCAGAACGAAGCTTAAATGAGCTGGTGGGCTGGACGAGGCCCCCTTCGCCGTCAGAGGAAACGCCTGCTCGCCTGGAAACTTCTCCCCGGCTTGGGCCTCTGCTGTTAGAGTCCCCTTGTAGCTCCTGGCTGACCCCTGGAATCTACACCACCTACGACACCCATTAATATGCACGCACACAAACACACACTCACACACAAACACACACTCACACACACACACACACACACACACACACACACACCCCACCATATCGCGTCCATTTCTGAAGGCTACAGAGATAAATCGGAACTATTTGCTACAAGGGTGAATGTTAGTTATTCAATAAAAGCTTGATTTCTGGAGTCAGCCTGCCTGCCTGTGAATTCTTGCCCCGTGAGCTCTGGCAAATGCCTTCACCTCTCTGGGCCTCAGTTTCTTCACCTGTAAAATGGGGTTCGAGATGATGACTCCCATGTTGCGGGTCTGTTCTGGGTCTTCCATGAAGCAATACCTGCAGAGTGCTTAGTGTGGCACCCTGTGTGTGCTGTACGTTGAATAGAATGTTAGCTGTCATTATAAACATGAGGATGTTTGAAATAAAACTCAAGAAAGAGCAGCTGACGTTGGCAGCAGCAACTGGGTATGACCGTGACCCTCGGCTCAGCCTGAAGGAAACTCGCACCCTCCCAAGATGCCGGGGCAAGTACAAAAGGAAACCATATATCTTTCCCCAGCCCTCACAGGGTCCCCTTTGGGGTAGGGGGCGGTCCCCAACTTGGGCTCCTATGCCTGACTCAGCAAAGAGACATAGAGGCAGTTCTGAGATTGGAGGGGGCAAAAGGAGCCCCACCCTCCAGCTCTCTAATTTCTCCTGGGGGCAAAGAAAGGGCAGAATCTATACTCTGGAAGGCCCCAATGTTGCCCTGAGCTCAGCTGCACGAAGGTGGGTGTTCTCAGCCCTGGCTGTAGGAGGATGCCAGACTTCTGCCTTGCCACAGACCCTGTCTTTGGGCATTCCCAAGACAGAGGGGCAGTCCTCGTGTCCTGGGTCCTGAGGGACAGTCCCTATGGCCAGCATCCCAGCAACCTCTCTCTAGGAGACAGAGAGACACCTCTTCACTTTTTGGTTTTTCTCTCTATCTTTAACGCCCAGCCCAGCGCTTGGAACGTGGTAGGATGTTCAACAAAAGTGGAATGTGAGTGTGTTCACAGGAGCATGTTGCCGTGATTGAAGCATGTGTGTGTGTGTGTGTGGATGTTCATGAGAGTGCATGCACACATACGTGGCAAGGAGACTTACATCTTGGGGAGGTCCTGTGGCCCTGTGCCTACATGTGTGTGCACACACGTATGTCCCTACAGCTGGACACGGCTTCTCCCTGCGCCAGATGCGTGTCTGGTTGAGGCCCTGCCTGGCTGTGGACACCTTGGGAAGCCCATACTCACATGCTTGCTCCAGACCCGACAAGATGCAATTCTAAAACTGGAGATGGGGTGTGCTGAGCGGGTGGGGTGGAGGGTCATTAAAAACCACTTAGAAAAGCCACTTTCTCTGGAAAGAAAACTAACTCCATTACAAATCCGGCTGAAGACCCTTCTGCTGGAGCCTAAGGTGCAGACATCCCCCTACCCGGGACCAGTTGGGTGAGACAGCCGAGGACCCACAGCGCAGGTAACCTCCGATCTCTGCTGCTGAAATGAATTCACATCGGTTTGGTTTTCTGTCCACTGTTGGCTACAAATCACATTGACTGTTTCTCCCGTCTCACCCTGTCTCTGTTCTCTGCCTCTCTCTCTCTCTCTCTCCCCCCCTAAGACTCTCGTCTCCACGTCTCTGAGTCTCTGTGTGCTTAACTATCCCATCTCTCCCTTCCTACCCGTGAACCTGGCTCCATCTTTCTTTTCCCTGCTTGTCTCTCCCCATCTCGCCTTCTTTCCCATGTGGGTTTCTCTCTGCATCTCTCTGCTACCTGCTCCACCCCGCTGGCCTGCGGATCGTCACTCAGCAGCCCTGCCTGCTCCAACGGGGGCTCCTTTGTTCGCGGCCCCCCTCCCAATAGCCACCCGGCCCCTGCATCGCCCTCCAAGCCTGGCTTTCCCTTCCTCTCCAGGTCCTGCAAGCGGCGGCCTCTCCAGCCCATGATGTGGAAAAATGGGGCCCACCCTCCCCATCCCCCCAGCACTGGGGCACAGAGGCTGAGCATGAGGGTCAGAGCTGGGCCACCCCCCGATGCGACCCCCAGGACCATTAAGGAGACACCACATCACTACTCCCTCTGTGCCACGATCCTTCCCCCCTGCAGCTCCAAGCAGGGCTGGGCAGCCTGCAGCAGCCGGCAATGCAAGTTCTTGCTGAGGTTGGAGGCCAGACCCTACCCCTGACTCCAGAGGGGCCATAGCCACGTCAGTGCCCCTCTCTGGGCCTGTGACCTAACGCCCAGGGCCTCATTCGACTCTAACTGGAGAGTCACCCCCGAGGCCCCTCTGCCTCGCCCCTGGGCGCTGTCTCCCTCCTTAGCATCCATTATCCCTCCCACTTCCTCCAGCAGATGAGGAAGGCCTGAAATCTCTGTAGTGACAAGGTCAGTGCCCTCAGGGAGTCACAGGAATGGAAATATCGGGATAAATCAACCCCAAAGCATTCATTAGCACATTTCTGGAGATATTGTTCCCAGCATGAATGATACCATCCCACTTCCTGGGACTCCGGCTTTGGGTATCTGCGATCATGTCAGGGATGGTCCGGCTTAATGTCAGCTTTAGGGCAGGGGGACAAGGGCCATATTGACTCTGCCCCCTCTCTGCCTGTCTCTATCTTAACAAGCCTTTCCCTCTGTCTCTGGGCCACTTACTGGCTGTGCGCCTTGGGTAAGTGTCTTCACTTCTCTGAATCTCAGATGTTGTACTGTAAATTGTGACACACCTGGCTCCCAGTAGGGCCAGGAAAAAGCAGAGCGCTTAAATACTGGCAGTAATAGTAATAAAAATGAGGAGGAGGACGGTGGGCTGAGGAAGGGTCTCCCATGGGTCATAGGTCTATGTGGCCCTAAAATTGTGTATGGACATAAGCTGCTCTGACTGGGTACACACGCAGGCACCAGCATGCAAAGCTTTGGGGCTGGGAGACCCCCAGCCAACCCCACCTTGAGTTCTGTGGCCACAAGGAAACGAAGCCCCATAACAATCCCAGTCTCAGGGTTATAACCCACTTCTCATGTGGACGCCTGATGGAGCCCACCCCTGGGCTGGGATCAAGGCGCCTTTGGGTGCCTGCCCAAGATGGGTGCTTCTTCAAAGATCCAATGAGCCTCCCACTGTTTCCACCCTCCAGAAATGTGAGGACCCTGAGTTCACAGAACCCCAGAACTGAGGACTGGCTGTGCTTGGCTCTGAGTCTATTTCTTGGTTGGGGTCTCGTGAGCGTCTTATGACACTGTGATCACTAAGTGCCTTAGCCATTGAATAATTTAATTTCTTGTACCACCATGATTTTGTAGGTGGAGGAACTAAAGCCCAGAGAGGTTGAATGACTTGCACAAAGTCACACAGTAAGTTGAGGGCAGAAGGAAAACTGAGGTGTGTATCTGAGGGGGTCTTACTCCCCAGCTCCCTCACTCAGAGCCATGGGAAGTACCCTAGCCTGGGAAGAGGGTGGTGAGCCTCTGACCACCTGAGTTCCACTCTTGTTTCCCCTCCTGACACGATGTTAGACCTCAGGTCGTACCCCACCCGTCGCCATGACTCAGTTTCCCTATCTGAAAGGCCAGACCTACCATTGTGAGATCTCTCATTCTATTTTGCAGCTTGTATCAGAGAAAGCGAAAACCCACTTCTCCCACAATGGTCCAGACTCACAAGAAGGCAGCTCCTCTGTGAGCCTCCCCCCTGCTAAGGCAGGCAGCCCAGCTGCAGTCCTGGACCCTCTGATTTACTGGCTGTGTAACTCTGAACAAATGGCTTAACCTCTCTGAGCCTCTTAAAGGGAAGGATTGAAAATCCCTACCTAGGTGGCTATTAACATAAGAAAAGAATTTAGCATCATACTTAGTGTATAGTAAGTGCTCAATAAATGTTGGCTGCTGTTATTTTTATTCCCATTAGCACCACCTGATTCTTGTTCTACCCCCTCCCAGCCCCCCACCCCCACTACAATTTTAAGACCGCTCACCCCAGTCTTGCTCATCTCCTCCAACCCCAGGTCTGCCCTTGAACTAAGAGGAAATGGGGCAGGGGAAAGAGGGTAGGCAGCTCTCCGCTTGTCAATCAGTGCCCCTGGCTAGCTGCTCAAAGCCAAGGCTATGCGCCCAGGCAGAGGCCACCTTTGAAGTGACTGTCTTATGCAATCCCCCTCCCCCCTCACCCCCATCTTCCTGTTTATCCCCAGAGTGACCTTGGGGAGGAAAACTGCAGCCCAGGGCCAGTAAGCCTCTTTCACATGCCTCCAGAGATAGCTGGGAAAGGCAGGGGGATGAATATTGGTGGTTAGGGGTGCCTCTGCCTGAATTTAAATCCCACAACCAGCTCTTCCTAGTTGTGTGATTTTGGGCAGGTTACTCAACTTCTCTGCGCCTCTGTGTTTCCTATCCGTCATGAGGAAAGTGCCTATTGTATAAAGACATTGTGAGAAATAAATGAGTAGACAGGTTAGAATGGCACATAGAAGATACTTAATAAAGGGCACTTGTTATAGATATTCAATAATGTTATATTAAGCCATAAAAGTGATAATTATTATTAAGAGTATTTGCTCAAAAGTGGATTTGAATCCCAATAAGGTGGCTAAGAAACTATATCATAGCTCAGCCTCAATATTTCCCATCTGTAAAATGGGAATAACACCTCCTAGCCATAAAATGGGCTGAAAATTAAACGAGACAATCCGTGGAAAGAACAGCGGGGGACGCTCAGCGCTGAAGCGGACTCCAGCCACACCTTGTGTGTCTCCACCACCACAGTCCAGGAGAAAAGGGGTCATGGGGCAGTGACTCGAATGTTTCACCTCCCCTCCCACGTTTCGTCCTCTCCAGCAGTCCGAAGGCGGCCGCCGAAAGGCTCCAATCGGCCGGAACTCCCGGGTAACCGCCTCCGCCTCCCCTCGCGGGTGTAGACCGAGACTCGCGGGGACTGGAGGGAGGAAGAATGTTTGCGCAGCCTTCAAACGACTTGGCAGGCAACAAGAGGGAAAAGGCCGCTCCGGGGAGAGTTCAAATTGAAATTACACGGAGAGAAGAACGTGCAGATCAGCTCTGAAGCTCATAAAAAAAAAAAAAAAACGCGAGGTGACTGGGAAGAACAAACACGCCTCCAGAAGGAAAATGGGAAAGTTCGTAAAATGCGCTCTTCGAAGCCTGGCTGGGGGAGGGGGCGGGCAGTGGCCGCGGGGCAAGGCCACTGTCCCCGGGCCGTTCCGCGTCGGGGTCTGGAAGGGGCAGACGGGTCCAACCTTCAACCCCCCGACGGGAGACCGAGCGCCCCTCGCCCCTTCCCGCGATGCGCCTCGCCCGCTGGGAACCAGAGGGGTGGGGGGCGGCTCGGTTCGAACCCAAACAGAGCGCGTGGTGGGGAGGGGACTTTCCCAACCGGATATCGCAGGCGAAGACGTAGTAAAAGCTGCGTCCTGGAGGGCAGGCAGGGGCTGCTACATCATTCATTCACTGGACGTCGGCATTGTTTGGGGTTTTATACCAAAAAAAAAAAAGTTACTTGAAAAGCCTTGAAGTTTTAGGCAGGGAATGGCATGATCTGATTGGGCCTCCCGGAGTAGGATGCAGACAGTCCCCCCCCCAGACGGCCGCCTCCCGATTCTCCCTGCGTCGCCGCGCACCTGGGAGAAGGGCAAGACCGACTCGCAAACCCACGGAAAGCCCAGCGCGCCGCGGGGCGCACGGGGAAGCGTCCACGCGGACCGGCTCTGGCTACCCTGGCCGAAGTCCCCACCTTCGGCCTCCTCGTGCGATTAATCAGCTTTACCGACACCCATTTTATTCGCTGGATAATTCCCGGACGCTTATTAGAAAAGCCCGGGCATTAACCTCACAGCCCGCGCGCGCTATCAGTGTCACCACAAGCGCGGGATTCTCGGAAAAGACCGACCGCGCCAGCTCCCGAATCCCTCCAGCGCTCGCCGGGGTGTGCCAGCCTCGACTTCTCTCACTAGGGCTCCGTCGACCTATGAGAGAGAAATCTTCTATAAACCACTCACTGGAGCGGCGCCGGAAATTGGTCCTGACCCAGGGCTCTGTCGCTTCCAAGGTGCTTCTACAGGTGCTAACCCCGTGTGCGCTGCAGCGGTCCTGCAAGATCGAGAAGACTGAGGCTTCCAAAGTTTGGGGTGCCCTAAAGGCAGGTTGCCTGGAAGAAACGGAGCTGCCCTGACTCCATGTTTGCAGGTTTCAAATCAAGGTGCATTCTGAGATACCTTTCTGACCTCCCCGAGTTGATTCCAGCTCATTGGTCATTTCTCTGCTGAGAAATTCAGCTTCTGATCCAGGATGCCCTGTTGGGGAGAGGGCTGGTTATGCCCCTGCCGCCCTCCTCCCCGGATTGGAGCCAATTCCCCACCCCAGTTCGCTCCTTCCCTCCTTCCCAGCTGAGCTTCCTGCCATCTCTTGGCCAGAGCCTCACAATATAGGTGCAAGGGGATTGGAACCCACACCTGGTCACTCGAAAGCCTGCACCTGTGTTCACTGTATCAGCGGATCTTAGACATTAGTGACCATCTCACAACAACCGGGAGGCCTTGCTGAAGCCAGGTTTCCGGGCCTCCTTCACCCCCTCCCCCCTTCCTCATTCAGTTGTTTTGCGCTTCTGGGGCTTTAGAATTTGCATTTCTGACAGGTTCCCAGGTGCTGCTGCAAAACTCAGAATACGACTGCCTTGATGCCCTCTAGGTTTCTCTACTCATAACGTCTAAACATTTTACATACTACAAACTAAAGTCCTCTTAAAGGCAAGCACGTGGGTCTTTTCTGCATATCCCCAGCGCTTAAGCAAAGCTTGCACACAATAGGTGTCTAATAAATATCTGGGCTTAATCATGAAAGCTAAAGATGTCACCGTGCTTCACAAACGCTCAGTGCGCGCCTGGCGCTGTTTCTGGGTGCCTTAGGAATGGCAGTTCGTTGAACAGGAGTGGCAGCTTTGCAAGTTCAGACCACCGCCCCCACCACTTCTAACACAGGTGGCTCAGAACTAGGCCGCCAGGAACCTGGAGGGAAGACTCGGGGAAGCGGGCCTGACCCCCGGCGCAAGGAAGCCCAGGTCTGCCCAAGGCTCAGGAACCGCGGTCCCCGCTCCACCAACCCCCAGCAAGGCGGCTTAAAGGCCGGTTCCGAAAGACTGGGCTCTGGCGACAGGTCCTGGCGGAAAAGGGGCGGAATCGCCGTCCGCGAAAGACCTGTGTCTCCAGGGTCCCCCCACCACGGAATGTGCGCCCCTCACACCCCCTAACGTCCGCCTTGCGCTGCTTTGGCCAGCCGCTCTGCGTGCGCGGAGCTGGGACAGACCCCGCGCCACGCTTTCTGCACTGGAATCGCCTCCAACCTTTCCGAAGCCTCCAGAACCTCGCTCCAGTGCTTGGGGGATCTCAGATTCCGCAGAATTCCACAATTTAGGGTCAAGACGGGATGACCTACCCAAACAGTGGGGGCGGCCCGAAAGATCTTGGCCTGGCAGGCTCAATCATAGCCTCGCCTAGGAGCAAACTGCTGCCCAGGTCAGGGACTGGGGCCTGGCGCTCCAGGCGGAGGGAAGAGGGTGTCGCTGGAGAGCCAAGGCGCACCCCTTCCCAGCTTACACCCCCCAGGTGGTTGAGCGGCCAGAGCCGTCCTGTGTTCGAACTACTTTTAGTCCCGGAGTTCTGCAGGCAGCGGGGTGTTCCCGGGCCACATCGTAAAAAGATTTACAAGACTATGTTAAACTGGCAGTAAAAACAATTAACTTTAATGGCACCTCGGGTGGGTGGCTGGGTGGGTCGGAGGGAGGGCCTGTGCTTCCTCCTCTCCGGCCAGGGAAGCCAGGTGAGGGAGGGGACCCGCTGTCAGGCACCTTCGGGTTTCTTGATTTGTTCCTTGGGGATTCTCCACTGGCTCCGGAGTGCAGAGGGTCAAGGTTAAAGTGAAAAGGGAACTAGAGGACAGTTGAAGTCCCAATGGACGTTCCCAGCTAAGGGGTCCTGAACAAGCCTCTTAACCACTCTGAGACTCAGTACTCTCATCTATTTAGTGGGAATTTGCAAATAAAAAACTAAAATAAAAAATTAAATTAGAAAAGCCTCCTTTCTCAGAGTTGTGGGATTGCAAGTGATGGAAATTTGGAAGCATCTCCCACCAAGCCTGGCATGTAGGTGTGTGTATATAAAGCGTTTTATTGGGTGTACCTGCGTGTGTTTAATAAATGTTAGTTTCTGGAGGACTCGGGCTCCCAGGTATAAAACGAGGTGGAAAGACCTGACTTTTGCAAAGCTCAGAGCCACCTTTCAAAACCCCGACTTAGCCAGCACCACTTAAATGCTGGTTTCCTGCTAAAATTGACCTGCTTGTCCAGCCAGTGACCCCAGAAGCGACCCCAGGCTCGGGCAGACGGCAGCCCCAGGCTTTGAAAGTGACCTGGATTTCTGGAGAGCCGGCAAGGAAATGAGAGTGGCCGGGGGCAGGGTCTCTACCTCCCAGGTCTCCAGTCCAGTCCGGAAAGCCCTAATTCTGCAGGTCTCCTGGCCTGGAGACAATTAACCATCCATTTCAGAGAGACCTCTGTCTGTCTGTGTCTGTGTGTGGCCCCCTCAGCCAACCAGGACCAGGGAGAGTCCCCCGCCTGCACCAGGACTGCCTGTATAAGGACGCGCCCCATTGGTCTGCTGCTCCGCGTTAAGCAATTGGTGGGGAAACTGAGCAGGGAGGTGCCACCATCTCTCCATCTTCCTCTCCGTGGGACCAGCTCTTAGACCCGCTCCCCTCTCTGGGACCTCTTCAGGCCACATCCATGAGGCCTCTGGCTCTTCCCCTCCCTGGTCCAGGCACCTGGGGCATGTAACAAGACGCACTTAGGCTGGAATGAAACTGAACCGCCTGCCATCAGGCTCCAAGAATCTACTCAACACTGGAGCGTGCACCCTGCCTTCTTCATCCCCGGCATCCTAGTAGCAGTTCAGAACCTACTCTGTTTCTTCTGAGCTCTCTAGCCCAGGGACAGGTGACTATCAGGGCTAGCCCTATGCTCAGACACACCGAATTCCCTTTTCCTCTACTCCAATGGACATGGTGTTTTCCTTTTTCCTACCTCTCCTTCACCTCATTCCCAAATGAGACAAGGGTAGCATAGTGTCTTCAAGCAAGGGCACTGAGACAGACTGCCCTGGGTCAAATATGACTCTGCCACTTACCAGCCAAGCCACTTCGGAGGAGTCACTTAGCTTCTCTAGGCCTCAGTATCCTCATCTATAAAATGGGCATATTAATAGTCCCCGTCTGATAGGATTGTTATGAACACCAAATGAGTTAACACATGCAAAGTGTTTACAACAGTGTCCGGTACAGTGGACCTTGAATAAGCATTACCTGCAAGGGAAATGAACTTGGGTCCATGATGTAGGTAGGGTTCTAGTTAGAAAGACTAGAAGCTTCCAAACATTTTGGGGCTTTCCATACATAGATCTTTCCTGGCAAACAATGTGATTGCCTACTCAAAGCCGTCCCGTCCATACCTCACTTCTCATTTTCCTCGTCATTCAAGGTTCTATTTTGTTTGGTTCTCTTCTTTGTTCTCTTATGACTTGGGAAGAAATCATCATTAGTGTAAACCAACTGTGGTGATACTATTCCCTTTGCCATTGATATCTCTAAGAATCAGCCCATGACAGGAAGACTGGGGGACAGGCCAGAGGAAGGGATCAGAGGCAGGTTCTGGGGGAGGTTTCCTTGTTATTAAATATTCAAACAGAAAGAAACTATCTCTCTTTCTGTGCTAAATGTTGTTGTGTCTGTTCGTGATGCCTGGAGCTGCAGTAGCCATTTTGTGACTGTGAGGAGAGGTGCCCTAAGACCAGAGCTGATATACTATGCATGGCAGAGAGAAAAGAAAGAAGGATTCTGTATTCTTGATGACTCATCAAATTAACTAACTTTCCTTACTTCTGGAGTTCTAGTTACATGAAAAAACATTATCTTTATTATTTGAGGCCACTAAGTTGGGATTTATTCCTGGTGGAAAAAAAAATTATAATTGATAAAGCTTTTCCACTCCACAGAGTGACCTTGATTGGGGCATCCATGGTGTGGCCTCTTCAATAAACATCCTTTGGCAGGGTTGGGGAGTGGGTTATCTTGCCCGGGTCAGATTTTAGACCTGGATTCTACTATAGCCAAATGATGCTGCCTGGCTCTAAGCCCAGGTCAGAAAAGACCATTCAGCTTCCACTGGGTTTTCTTGGAACACTTGTTCTCTGGTGCTCAATCTTAAGGACTTCTTACCTGAACTCCAGTGGAGGAATCCCAAACTGCATATGGAAGTGCTCCAATCAAATGTCCCAGCTGAGCCCAGCCTTTGAGTCATCCAGCCCTGGTTCCGGACACGTGAGTGAAAGAGGCTCCAGACGTTTCCGGCTCTCCATTCTTCATGTCACCCCCAACCATTCAAGTCTTCCCAGCTGAGGTCCAGACATCGTAGAGCAGAAACAAGACATTCCCACTGTTTTATGGCCCCAATTCCTGACCCACAGAATTTGTGAACATTATAAAGCAGTTATTTTTAGGCCACTAAGCTTGGGGTGGCTTGTTACGGAACAGCAGATGATCGATACAATAAATGACCTTTGCCAATCTGAGCCTCAATTTTCTCATCTGCAAAAAGTGGATATGAATACCTTCCTATGGTGACCCTGGAAATGAATATACCTATACAAGTATCAGATAACCAGGGTCTTAGGACTATAGGATTCAAGAAGTTAGAACACAAGGCATAGGCCAGGCGTGGTGGCCCACGCCTGTAATCCTAGCACTCTGGGAGGCCGAGGCAGGAGGATCGCTCGAGGTCAGGAGTTCGAGTTCGGGAACATGATGTACAGCTCAGACAAAGTCTACGAACAAGATGGGGCACTCTAAGATTCTCCAAATTCCCTACCTTCACCAGCCACTCCGAGAGAAACTCAGACCAATGCTTCATCCAGATCTTATGTCCCAAAGGAAACCCCCCCACTCCCCACACCCCGCCATCAACTTCCCTTTCCATTCCCATAAAAGAATTCATTTCCAGAAAGCAAGACTGCCAACAGCAGAAATAAATCACAACTGAGCAGGAGATGAACATTATCCGAAGTGAAACAATTTAGCAAAAATCTCTCCCCCTCCCCTACCCTCCCTCTAAACCAATAACAATTCAATTATTTGGCCGTCACTATAAATGATGAAGCAGCCACATGTCATCCCTGGGATGGGAAGGGGGAAGGCTTTGGAAAAGGAGATGAAAATCAGCCAAGAGAAGATGTCAAGCAGCACAAACAGGAGGCAAAGCAGGGAGGTGCCCGTCCCCGGGAAAAGAGTAGCAGCAAAGGTCTTCATGTTCATTGGCATGACACTTTGTTGACATGATGCTATTACATCCATTATTGTGTTTGACCTTCCAAGAAAGCCTCAGATGCTGACTGAGATAATGTAATCCATCTCCCTCCGACAGACACAGGAAGCGGTGCTCAGAAAAACATTTAGGTGTGATGAAACCAGCACCCAATTCGGAGTGAGAAGAAGTTGATTTGTTCATTTATACCACGACTATTTTGAAAACCTACAAAATTCCCATGCCTAAGTACCCTGATTTGGTCATTACATGCTGAAAGCATGTGTCAAAATTATCCCATGTCGGCCAGGCATGGTGGCTCATGCCTATAAGCCTGGTACTCTGGGAGGATCGCATGCGGTCAGGAGTTCGAGATCAGCCTGAGCAAGAGCGAGACCCTGTCCCTACTAAAAATAGGAAAAATTAGTCAGGCACAGTGGCATGTGCCTGTAGTCCCAGCTACTCGGGAGGCTGAGGCAGGAGGATCGTTTGAGCCCAGGAGTTTGAGGTCACTGTGAGCTAGGCTGACTCCATGGCACTTCTAGCCTGGGCAACAGAGTGAGACTCTGTCTAAAATAAAAAAAAAAAATTATCTCACATACTCCATAAATATATACTAATATTGTGTATCAATTACAAATTTTCTTAAATACATAAAACATTTTTAAAATGCCCATGAAGCTTACATTTAAATAAGAAGAGAAATAAAATCAAACACAACTGTAATAAATAAGGGACTTCAATGGCTTGTTAAAAGACAAGAAATGCTATCTAAAAGAAAAGAGGAAGGAAATTTGGATGGGGAGGGAGAGGGTTGCAATTTCGGGGATGGTGTGGACAGCAAGGACCTCAATGAGAAAGGCCTTCTGAGCAAAGACCTGCAGCAGCTTGAGGAAAGAGCGTCGCTAGCAAAGGTCCTAGTCAGGTCAAAGAGCAGAGGAGGGGGTGTGCCTACAGGTTCTAGGATCGGCAAGGAGGTCAGAGTGTCAGAAGCAGCTAGACCAAGAGGAGAGAGATCCGTAGACAAGAAGTCACAGAGGAAATCAGGGGACCAATCAGGACAATGTGAGAATCTCAGTGTTTCCTCTAAATGAGATGAGAGCCATGGGAGGATTTAGAGCAAAGGAGGGGCATGATCTGCCTTAGGCTCCCTCTGGCTATTGTTGAGGACAACCTATAGCAGGGAGGCTTGCTAAGATGCTACTGTAGCAACCAGGTGAGGAAGACAGTGGCTTAAACCTGAGTGGCAAAGGTAACTATGGAAAGAAGTGGTTGAATGGTGAATATATTTTTCAGGACAGACCAAATAAGACTTCTGTCTGCTGTATCCCAGCACCTGGAACAGTGCCTGGCACCTGGCAGGTGTTTAATAAATCACTGTGGATTGAACAAGTTGGGCCATTAAAGAAGGTCTCTTCACGAAGAGGAGCTCTAAGGTTGAGGTTTAAAGGATAAATAAAAGACAAATAAAGAGTCCGGGCCAGGGGTCTAGGCAGAGGGAAATGTGTGTGTGGTAGCCCACCTGCAAGGTGTCCCCAGTGGTCCTTGCCTCCTGGTGTTCACACCCACAGTAGTCCCCTCCCACATCAGATAAGCCAACCTGCCCAACCAACAGGATATTGCGAAACTCACAGGAGTGTGACTTCCAAGGCTACATCATAAAAGATATTGTAGCTCCCACTTTGCTCCCAGTTGAATCTCTCATCCAGTGGGAAGCCAGCATTGTGTCATGAACACACTCAAACAGCCCATGGAAAGATCCGTATGGGGAGAAACTGAGGCCCTGGCAGTCAGTGCCAATTTCTCACCGGTGTGAGTGAGCCATCTTGCAATTGGATCTTGCAGCCCCAGTCGAGCCTTCGGATGACTGAAGTCCCAGCCCACATCATGACTACAACTTCAGGGACCTTAAACCAGACCTGTGCTGCCTAGCCACTCCCAGATTCCTGACTCACAGAATTGTGTGAGATAATAAAACCTTGTTGTTTTTTTAAGCCCTAACTTTGGGACAATTTGTTATGCAGCTATAGCTAACCAATACAATGTATACATGACCAAAGTTAAAAAAAAAAAAGGCTCAAATGGCTAAATGTTTAAAGGCAAGAGAAGCAGGAGATAAGGACCAAGGAATTAGCAAAGGCCAAATCATGGGAAAAACACCTTGCATGTGATTCAAGAATACAGAAGAGTGAGGGAGATTGAGGAAATGGAGCCAGTATGCCCAGAAAACTTGATTTAAAAACCACCCTAGCGGGGAGAGGCCCACCAGCCTCCATGGTGGGGGCTGAGCACCGCTCTTAGCGATTCAAAAAAAGTATAAAAAAAATCATCCTAAAGAGGAGCAAAAAAGTAGGGCAGAAGCTAGAAGGGAGTGTGGGGAAAAAGGAAATAACTTATATTGTTTTGTTTTCTTCTTACACTGCAGATATTCAAGTATATTATGCTGTCTGAAAGAAGGCAGACTCAAAAAGCTACTGTATGTTTCCATGTACGACATTCTGAAAAAGGAAAAGCTACAGGGACAGAAAACCGATCAGTAGTTGCCTTGGGCTGCCGGGGGTGTGGGGCGGGGGCTGCGGTGCAGAGTGGCTGCCTCCAAAGGAGCTCCAGGTAAGTTTTTGGACCGATGGAAACTTTCTAGACCTTGATCATGGCAGTGGTGATATGACTGTATGCATTTATTGAAACTCATAGAACTGTACACTAAAATGGTTAAATTTTACTGTACGTAAGTTATACTCAATTTTTAAAAAAAAAAAAGTTCTGGAACTATTAGAATATGTTTGCATTACCAGAGAAATGCTTCAGCAGAGGGAGAAAGAAGTGACGCATCTAAGAGATGTTTAAACAAATGAGACGCCAAAGAGATGATTGGAAGCCCAAGCCCACCACTTACTAGCTAAGTGACGTTGAGCAGGTTCATCTCTGACCATCAGTCTCCTCATCTGTAAAATGGGTGCAACGATCCCTAAAGTCGTTTGCAAAGACTGTGAGATGATATATAAAGTGCCCCTCCCAGGGTGCCAGCTTGCAGTGAATGCTCTGCTAATCTCAATTCTTCCTTTTCCTTCCCCTCCTGCAAAAACAATTTCCAACAGGCACCCCAATCTGTGGAATTAGCAGAGTCCTAGGAATGAACAGACTGCAGAACAATCCCCAAGGCCAACTTTCACCACCCTACCGGGTGCCTTGTAAGTGCGCGGCACTGTGCCAACCTCTTCCCGTGCGCTATCTCATTCATCCTCCCCGTCACGCTGTGAGGCCAGTAATTACCATCACCACGCCAGCCTCAAAGCCTGTGCTCTCAAATTCCCATGATGTCATGTCACTAAGCAGGTCTCAGCTGTCACTTCTCTAGTCCCCGAGAAGAGGTCACAGATATGCAGGTTGCCCAAGAGACTGCAAGAACTGCAAGAAATCCAAGCTTAAGATACAGAATTCTGCCCCTTGGGTGCACACTGGAAGGAGCGAACCTTCCGGCTGTCTCCGGTGACCTGTCTGAACTGGATTTATCCTGCTCTAACTCTGATGTTTCCACCTGGACTCATCAGTCTTGCAAAAGGTGGTATAGCATAGTGGTTAAAAACCCAACATCTAGGTCGGGCAGGGTGGCTCACACCTGTAACCCCAACATCCTGGGAGGCTGAGGCTGGAGGATTGCTTGAGGTCAGGAGTGTGAGGCTGCAGTGAGCTACAATGATGCCACTGCACTCTACCCAGCGCAACAGAGCAACACTGTATCCAAAAAAAAAAAAAAAAAAGAGAGAGAGAGAGAAAAGAAAAGAAAAATCTAGACCCGTTTGCCTTGGGTTTAAAACCCAGCTTTGTTACTAGCATGTATGACTCAAGGGAAGTAATATAACCTCTGGATGCCTCATTTTCCTCATTCCTCTTTTCTAGGGATGTCCAAAAGATGAAGTTATTTGCACACGTAAGGTGCTCAGACCCTTGTAACCTCTGCTGTGCAAATAAGCTTACCTGTGCTTCCCACGATGAGGTCCTCTATGGAAAGCAGGAAGTATTTTCTTTACAAAAGGATTATCTGGAGGGAGAGGAGTAGGAAGGAAATAACAAGAAAGTGAACTTCTGTGTGGAAACGCAGGTTGGGTACACGCTGTACAAAAATCTGTGCGCATGAGCATGAAGGAAAAGGAGAAATAGTTGCATCCCAGAACAATAGCGTGTGCGATATAACAAGAGAGACCCTGTTCTGGACCTGGGAGAAGACCTAGCTGGTTTTCTTTCTTGCCTGCGTGCCATTTTTCTTGCAAACTCGTTGGCAGTGTTCACATGGAGGAAACAGCACACGCGTATTGTGATACTGTAGCAACCAGGGTATACAACGTACATGTGTCCTCCTCAGGGGACCCAGGACAGGTTTCAAATGAAATTGCCATTTTTGTAATGAAAATGTTTGTTGAAAAGAGTGGACATTCAGCAATTTCGTAAGGTTCAACCGCATATAATTTTGGAGCTAAAATAATAATAATAATCATAATAATAATTCCAAAGACATTTATTATGTGCTGAATTATATTCCTGCTCTAAAATTTGTAATTTGAATCCCTTATCCCAGATATCTCAGAACGAGGCTGTAAGAGAAGAAAAGAAAGAAAGAGGCCGGGCGCGGTGGCTCACGCCTGTAATCCTAGCACTCTGGGAGGCTGAGGTGGACGAATCATTTGAGCTCAGGAGTTCGAGATCAGCCTGAGCAAGAGCAAGACCCCGTCTCTACTAAAATTAGAAAGAAATTAATCTGCCAACTAAAAATACATAGAAAAAATTAGCCGGGCATGGTGGCGCATGCCTATAGTCCCAGCTACTCGGGAGGCTGAGGCAGGAGGA